>CM077521.1:23018002-23100238 GCA_039654895.1 Mongoloraphidia duomilia | reverse complement strand
GCTAGCACCTTTCTTTTAAATTGCGTGATGTCTACCTCGTTTAAATTCAATTTATGAACTCCAATTTGTAAATTCAATGACATGTCCGGGATATCTTGTATTTTTCGCTCGCTCTCGACCATTGTACACCAATGCTAGATTATCTTTACGCAAAAAGCGATCGATGAGTGACTGCGGCATTTTGGTGAATCGCCGCGGTAGTAGCACGTTGAAATCGTCTAGTTCGAGCACCATCTTCGATTCTGCGGTCATAGACGCCGATAATATACGATATTTTTTATTCACTTCCAAGTTTTTGATACCGATGAGTGGTTTTCGATACGACATCGAGCCGTATTTATTCAACATCTCTAAGAAATTCAAATCGTCGTCGTCGTCGTCGTCGTCTTCCTTGTTGACAATCGAATCGCCGATTTTTCTTCTTCTTCTTTGTCGACAATCGACTTGGTCTCTTCGTTCCTCTTACACTCGTATTCGTTTGCGTCGAAACAGCTATAGTCTTTGCATATTTTTTTGAGCGCATCATCGTCAATCATATTATTTTCACAGGACAATTTGCGTTTCATGTTACCAATTATATTTTTTATTTCTTTTAGATTGTTTTTCTTTTTCTTTAAGTTTTTCACGTCGACGGAGATATTTTTGTTCTCGACATGTTTTGCGGTCACGTGTCTACGAAGAGACGTCATAGATTTGAAACTTTTTTCACATTGCTTGCAGCACGTCGACGGAGCTACTTCCTGCTGGTTATCGATCTGACTCCTCGATGATTGATTCATCGTTTCGAGTAAAACTAACGAATGCAAAAATAGACAAAGCACGTCCGGTCAAGATGAACAAGACACTTTTTAAGCGAGCTTATTTTTTGTTGTTGTTCGGTCTGCAGTCGAACGTTAACTGATTAGTTTAGCGAACGCGTTTCTCTACTTTAGAACAACGAGAACGATGACGACGACGACGACACTGGCTGGCTGGCTGGCTACAAAGTTTACACGCTCCTGAGTAACGGGTTTCAAAACATCTAGTTTACACATCCCTGAGCAGTTTCCCAGAGAGAGTTGCAGCGGACTCTGAGCAACATTTAAGAATTTACCAGAGGAGAGCCCCAGAATTTTTATAGTTTATACACCCCTATAATTTTCTTTAAACGCCCGAAAGCCTAAAGTCCGAAAGCCTAAAGCCCGAAAGTCTAAAGCCCGAAAGTCCTAAAGCCCGAAAGCCTAAAGCCCGAAAGCCTAAAGCCCGAAAGCCTAAAGCCCGAAAGCCTAAAGCCCGAAAGCCTAAAGCCCGAAAGCCTAAAGCCCGAAAGCCTAAAGCCCGAAAGCCTAAAGCCCGAAAGCCTAAAGCCCGAAAGCCCGAAAGCTAAAGCCCGAAAGCCTAAAGCCCGAAAGCCTAAAGCCCGAAAGTCTAAAGCCCGAAAGCCTAAAGCCCGAAAGCCTAAAGCCCGAAAGCCTAAAGCCCGAAAGCCTAAAGCCCGAAAGCCTAAAGCCCGAAAGCCTGAAAGCCTAAATCCCGACAGCTAAGCCTGCATTTTACAAGCCTGCATTTTACAAGCTCACAAACCACTCGTCCACTGGTCAGTCTGTCAGACGCGCGTTAAAATGTTCATAGAGAGATATTACAGATACATGCATAAATACACACAAGTGATGTATAATAAAACATCTTATATATTGTAATGTTTTCATTCATAACATTACATTTTTCTTTTATTTTTCTCCTTATTTATAATTTTTATATTTTTAATACTTAGTTAATTTAAATTTGAATTTACGTGCTGTCTGAAGTTCAGTAAGTAGGCAGGCTTACTTGGAAAAAGTGAACAGTTTATTCTGTTGGTTTCCAGGTTACTGAACAATTAGATTTAAGCCGTTATTTTTATTTACCTTTTAGAAAATTTTCATAAGTTTCCGGTCCGTCGAAGTGTTCAGTCCAGGTTTTTGTTGTCCGTCCGTATTCAGTGTGTCTGAATGTAGTTTGTAGTTTATTTATTAATTTTTACTTATTTTACCTTCATTCTTATTAAATTTAATTGTGCGTCTGGTCTGTATATTTGGTGTGATTAAGTATTAAGTCTGTTCATTTTTCCTTTTCCTTACTTTAGTTTATTTTTCATTTCCTTTTAGCTTTGTATATTATTTTTCGCTTATTATTCACTTCTTTTGACAATAAGTTAAGGTTAGGTCGTTATACTATGTTTACATTTGTTTAGTTGAGTTTTAATAAATAAGGTTTGTTCCGTTGCGCCATTGGCCAGTGTAGATTTAAGTCCCGTTCGTTTGCTCTGTTTTGATTATTTTTAAGCCGTTCCGTTTTTCTTAGTTTATTGTTTATTTAGGTTAATTGTACAGTTCATTATTTCTTAAAATATATATTATAATAATTTATTTCTTTTATTTATTTACGGAACCATTCTGGCATCAATCGAGAGCTCCACTCTAAACTAAGCTAAAAATTGGGCCCAGCAACTAATCACCGGGCTCTCGAATCTGATCCCAATATGGTTCCTACTGATTTTTCTTTCCGTGTAATTTAGATTTTTTGAATTCCAATCTGCGGCTGACTGGAACTACGGCGACGTGCCTCAAAGAACAGGTACAATTGGTAGCAGAGCTAAAGTTGTCAGTCAACGCTTTGAAATTCCTGTTCCTGCCCTGTCCGTTCCTGTCCAGTATGGCGACTACTGACCCGTCCAGCCCGCCCTCCTCTCCTCCGGGTGCTGATCCTGGGGAGGAGACCATGTTCCTGCCGCCGAAGGACCTGACGACGTCTTCGCCAGCTAGACCGTCCCGTTCACCGATCCGTTCCGTTCTGGGGGCTAGTCCGCCTCCTGCTCCTGTGTGTGCCCCACGTGCTGCGAGTGTTAGTGATGTTGACGTTACTGCCGGGATTCAGGGTAAGTCTGTTTCCTTATCTGAACTTCCCGACAGCACATTTACCGTCTCTGAAACGAGAGATTTGTTAAGTAAGATTCCGGAAACTGACGGTCGTGATTTAGTTTTATTAATAAAGTTTATCGTAGAGGTAGAGTGTTTAATTATTAATCCGTTATTTTCGCCATCGGTATTATTAAGATGTTTGGTATTTAAGGTTATTGACCCATTGCGAACTATTTGGGTCCAAGAACTTTCCCGCGAATTTAGGTGGGCTCCTTTGAGGGAGTCTCTATTAAGACGATTTTTGACCCCCATAGACAGAGCTATGTTGGCTGAGCAATTTTTGAACCGCCGTCAAGATCCATCAGAGGATTTTGCGGATTTCATTCTCGATATTTTGAAATATGTGCCCCTGTTTGGCCCGGTCCTGACAGAATCTGAACAGGTGGCCAAGATTTGGATCAACCAAAATTCTGAATCCTTTAATTACCTACAATATCATAAGGTTCCAGATAACATTGCAGATCTGATTTCGCTCGGCCAACATATGCGCGCGGTTGCTCGCCAGAGAGCTAGTTATAGTAGGTGGCCGACTCTGAATACTGTCCCAGCGCCAAGGGATGATAAGTGTTTTTATTGTAAGCAGAGGGGACATATTATAGCAAATTGTCCGTTACGTCCGTCTAGGTCCGGCTCAGAGAATCGAGCGATTCTGCCTAGGCAGAGTTGAGAAATGAACCCCAAAATTATTCGTCAGTGTGACCCAAAGGCCTCTGCGCCAGGTCAAAATTTTGAAAATACAAATTTAGTTTTAAGTTCCGATAATATTAGTCGTAAGTCAGTTCCGTGCAGCAGTGGTGTGTCCACTCCGTTTAGTGGTGTGTCCACTCCGTTCAGTAGTTATAAGTCTGTAGTTTCTAAGTCTGTCCCGTCCGTGCCGAATGCGGCCCTGTCTAGTAGTAGGTCGATGACCTCTGTTAAGTCGCGTCCACACGATAATGTGGAGATAGTTAGAAATAAGCATGATTTGAATTCTGATAGAATTTCTGATGTTAAACCTACCAATTTAAAGTTTGATTGTCATTCTGCGCCTAGTAGAGATTATGCCCCAATCAATGTTCCAGTAATAAATTTATGGTTAGGTAAAATTAAAGCCTCAGCCTTGGTGGACACTGGTTCTTCGGGAAATTATATTTCGAAAAGTATGGCAGATTATCTTTTAACTTTAAAAATAGGTCAGTGTTTTGACAATGTTTCGTATGCCCGATTAGCGAACGGTTCGATTTCTAAATCAACCGCGACTATGGTATTACCGATCAAGATAGCTCCTTTTTCTTGGAAGCTCAAGTTTAATGTTTTCGAGCGTTTATCTTATCCTGCGATAATAGGTTTTGTTTCGCTGAAGCTTATGGGGGCTTCTGTGAACTGTTTAGAAAATGCGCTCGAGTTTAAGTTTAATCAAGAGGTTAAAGTTCCGTTTTTGACTATGCCCGAATCTGACGTGAATTTGTGTATGGGCGCTATTCACCAGGTAGATTCTAGAGATGTCGAATTTTCGCGTCTATGTGACGAGTTCGACGACGTTTTGACAGACCGTCTTGGTCAGGCCAAAGATTATAAGTACGAAATACACTTATCTGATAAAATTCCGGTGAGGAAGGCTCCGTATCCATTGTCGCCTCCACAAGCTCAAATAATGAGGGACCACATCCAAACGTTATTGGATACTGATGTGATTTCGCCATCTACGTCGGCGTACGCATCTCCGGCTTTTCTAGTAAAGAAGAAAAGTGGTGGTTATCGACTCTGTGTTGACTACCGTCGGCTAAACGACAAAGTGGTCATGGATTCATTTCCGGTTCCGTCTGTAGATCATATTTTTGGATGCCTGAAAGGGGCTACGGTGTTTACTACATTGGATCTTAATAGTGCGTTCTACCAAATCGAACTTTCCGAGTCGTCTCAGAACGTAACTTCCTTTGTGACACCCGAGGGCCAATGGAAGTTTCATAAGGCTCCATTCGGTCTCTCTATTTCACCTAGTGCTCTCAACAGACTAATGTTCAAAATTTTTGCGGATCTACGGTACGAAAGTGTTATAGTGTTCTTTGATGATCTGTTGATCTATAGTAAAGACTTAGACTCACATATTTCTCACGTGCGAGAAGCTCTTCGCCGATTGCGCGAAAACAATCTGACTGTCAACCCCGACAAAGTGAATTTCGCGCAAAGTGAACTAAAATTTCTTGGTCATCGATTGTCAGCTCAAGGACTCGCTGTTGACGATGACAAAGTGTCCGCCATTAAGGATTTACCAGTGCCTAAAAATATAAAACAGTTACAGTCTTTTATAGGAATGGTAAATTATTATGCAAAGTTTATACCTGACTACGCCAAGACAATGGCTCCCCTGAACGATTTGCGCAAAAAGGGAGTCAAGTTTGTGATTAGTGACAAACATTTAAAAAGTATTGAACAATTTAAACATGACTTAAGTAATCCGCCAGTGCTCAAGTTTCCTGACTTTGATCGTGAGTTCGTGCTCCAGACCGACGCCAGCAATACGCATATTGGTTGCGTGCTATTGCAGAAGTATGAAGACGGTATGCACCCGGTGCAGTTCGCCAGCCGGAGACTGACTCCTGCTGAAAGTAGGTTTTCCACCTACGAACAAGAGGCCCTTAGTTGTATTTGGGCCATGGAAAAATTCAAACCGTACCTGTCGCACCGAGAGTTCCTGCTGCAGACCGACAGCGCCTGTTTGAAGTGGCTGATCCAGCACCCCCGGAATTTGGGTCGCGTGGGTCGTTGGTTACTTCGTTTGAGTCGATTTAGGTTCCGAGTCGAACATATTCGTGGAGTCACAAATTACACTGCAGATTGCCTGACCCGTCTAGTGCCTGATCCTGAAGTTTTTGTTAATGATGACTCCGACTTAAACGTCATCAACCGTCCGTTGGAAGCTGATTCCAAAATTTTCGAACTCCAGAGGCTACAGCTAGAAGACGAAGAAATTCAGAAAACGCGTGAGTTGTTATCACAGAACATTGAGTGTAAAAACTTTATCTTACGAAATGACTGTGTTTATCGCCAAGTGGGTAGGAAGCGCAGGCAAAGACTGGTTTTACCCATCCCTGCTCGTCTTCCTATCATTCAAGAATTTCATAGTGCTAAAATAAGTGGACATCCTGGTGTTGCCAAAACGTATCGCGCCATTGCTCGTCGTTATTGGTGGCCGAAAATGTACATTGATATCAGTGACTTTATAAAGAAATGTCAGTTGTGTTATCAGCACAAGCCGAATTTCAAGCCTGATAAAGTGATTTTGAGTTCCAGTCCTCCTGTAAACGTCTGGGATAGAGTTTATATCGATTTGCTTGGTCCTCTGATTTGTAGTGCGTCTGAAAATAAATATGTACTTTTAGTGCTTGATGGTTTTAGTAAATGGTTAATAATGTATCCGATTCCTGATTCTAGTTCAGCGTCAATTATTAGATGTCTTCATGAGGTTTTCACAACTTATGGACCTCCAGGTTGTATAGTATCCGATAATGCTACTAATTTTAAGTCTGTTAAGTTTAAGGAGTTTTGCTCGTCCTGGGGTACTCGTACAGTAAATACGTCCCCCTATTTTCCTGGTTCAAACGCAGTTGAAAGAGTTATACGAAATGTGCGATCGTCCCTTTCCATTATGCTAGAACAGCAGTTCAATGATCACCTTAACTGGGATCTTCTTCTGGACCATATTTCTTTCTGCAACAATACGTCGTATCATGAAAGTATTAAGGATTTGCCGTGCAAAGTATTTCTGGCTCGAGAGATCAGATTTCCTGTAGATTTAAGAAATGAATTAGACCCTTTGTGGGAGCATGATGACATTCCGTCAGTGGACTCTGTCCGGAAAATGTTAGATTTAGCGAGCAAAAGACAAGCTCATCATTACAATAAAAATAGAAATGTCACATCTAAATTTAAGGTTGGTGACAGCGTCATGCAAAGATTACATTACCAGAAAATGCGACCAAATTTCCATTTAAAATTCTTGCCTCGTTTTAGTACACCTAGAGTAATCATTAGATTTACGAGTCCGGTGAGTGTTGATTTGCTCGACCAAGAATCCGGTAAAATGTACAAGTCTCATATTGAGCATCTGAAAAAAATTAGTTAGTTGTTAGGATTTGAAAAAGATTTCTTTGTTGTGGTTATTATTTAAGTACCTTACTATTGTTGTATCTAGTGTTGTTAATTTCTTGAATCCAAATAGTTCTGAAATCGGTGTAAGTGATTATCGATAACTACCTCCGTGGTGGTCGGTCGTCATGTTTCCGTGCCGTTCTTGTCCTGACCTCGCACCTTTTGTTGGTGGGGGTAATTGTAATGTTTTCATTCATAACATTACATTTTTCTTTTATTTTTCTCCTTATTTATAATTTTTATATTTTTAATACTTAGTTAATTTAAATTTGAATTTACGTGCTGTCTGAAGTTCAGTAAGTAGGCAGGCTTACTTGGAAAAAGTGAACAGTTTATTCTGTTGGTTTCCAGGTTACTGAACAATTAGATTTAAGCCGTTATTTTTATTTACCTTTTAGAAAATTTTCATAAGTTTCCGGTCCGTCGAAGTGTTCAGTCCAGGTTTTTGTTGTCCGTCCGTATTCAGTGTGTCTGAATGTAGTTTGTAGTTTATTTATTAATTTTTACTTATTTTACCTTCATTCTTATTAAATTTAATTGTGCGTCTGGTCTGTATATTTGGTGTGATTAAGTATTAAGTCTGTTCATTTTTCCTTTTCCTTACTTTAGTTTATTTTTCATTTCCTTTTAGCTTTGTATATTATTTTTCGCTTATTATTCACTTCTTTTGACAATAAGTTAAGGTTAGGTCGTTATACTATGTTTACATTTGTTTAGTTGAGTTTTAATAAATAAGGTTTGTTCCGTTGCGCCATTGGCCAGTGTAGATTTAAGTCCCGTTCGTTTGCTCTGTTTTGATTATTTTTAAGCCGTTCCGTTTTTCTTAGTTTATTGTTTATTTAGGTTAATTGTACAGTTCATTATTTCTTAAAATATATATTATAATAATTTATTTCTTTTATTTATTTACGGAACCATTCTGGCATCAATCGAGAGCTCCACTCTAAACTAAGCTAAAAATTGGGCCCAGCAACTAATCACCGGGCTCTCGAATCTGATCCCAATATGGTTCCTACTGATTTTTCTTTCCGTGTAATTTAGATTTTTTGAATTCCAATCTGCGGCTGACTGGAACTACGGCGACGTGCCTCAAAGATCAGGTACAATACCAACCCTCCTACAAATATAGCGCGATATTTCGATTATCGCATTTGCACAGTTTATTGTACTATGATAGAGAGATATATTTCATTAGTTATGACGATATTAATTCATTATCATCTGCGTGATTTAGGAAGTAAAAGAAGAGCGAGCGGGGATAAATAGAATGTAGAAAACAGAACAGGCGCAGAACAAACAAGTATGCATGCTGCTACCGTAGTAATATATTGATATTTTCCATTTTAACATCAAACGATGATGCGTTCAGATTTATATAAAAATCGTAAAATGGCTGAATTTTTTTCTATTTTTTCTTCTTCAAATAATTCCACTGACTTTCTTCGAATGCGTGTTATTGCAACAACATAATACCATAAATGTTGTACAACGACGCGCTGGATATGTTCCGGGAGGAAACGTCGCGTTGAGTTCATGTATAAAAGTGTCTCGCCGTAAAATTCGAAAACAGTCTGCATCTTGATTTGGTGACGAACGGATCTGTGCCAATTTTAACAGTTTCATTACAGTGATTGTGTGGTTTTTCAATAACATTTAATAATTGAAAGTAATCACTAGCAATAATTCTATTCAAAAAAGTTATTTTTGAAAAATCAGTCACTGTTTATTGTTTTGAAATCAACGATATTAAAAAACAAAAAACAGCAAACAATATCAAGACGACAACGTTGTGAATCAAAAAAATAATGTAAGATTCATAAAATATTATGCAAATCTTGGAGTTTAAAATTACATTGAGTATTAATAATTATTGTAAAGTGATATTATAAATTATTGGTTGTTGTAGATGGATAAATACAATAGAATTGGACAGGGAGCTTCTCGCGATGAATTCAGAAAACTTTGCGAATTAAACGTTGGACAAAAATATCCGATCGAAAAAGCTGAATTGATTAAAACGTCGTTTGGCGTGAAAATCGCGTTAAGATTGAAAAGCATAGACGGTATCTTTTTTCTACCGTCAAGATTCCAAAGCAGCATAACGGACGATAAAGAACGGAGCGATTTTTGTAGCTATCTGAAGGATAGGTGTTTAGTCATAGTTAAATATGATACGTTGGGAAAATTTAAAAAGCAAACACCGTTGGTGAAATTCGGCGACGTTGGCGTAGTCGATGACAACATGGCAAACATAAACGAAAGTACTATTGATCATAACGATGCTGATGATGATGACAACGACGACAGCGGCTGCACATCCGAAGAAAATTCAAAGAAAAAAACTTTAAAATAAAAAATAAATCTAATAATGATTATTTCTCTAAATTATTGAGCTAGACAAAAATATTATATATGGTTTCAGAAATTATTATTTTTTGTTTTAAATACTGCACGTCACAGCTCATTATTAAAACATAAACTTGAGTTCGGTAGCTTATTTATTTATTTTACCTAATGTACATTGACAAAGTTTCATATATTGTAAAAAAATTTTTACATTGCCCGAGTTGGATTTTGAATTTTAAGTTTATCTTTTTCTCAATTAAACTAGTAAAAATGAACGCCTCCGGCGAGTTTTTTTCTTTAACCATGTGTTGAAAATCACATTTTCAATAATTAATTACTCAAAAACTATACATCTAATATTTAAAAAATCTATTGATGCATTGAATATTTTATAAATAAAATAAAATAAAAATAATAAAAATTCACATCTTTTCATTGTATTTGTAGCCCAAATCTTTTTATATAAAAATGACTTTGTATTTTGAGTTGATGATAATAAATGTTTGAAAAAATGAGAGTACGTTTCTTTATTTCTTTATGTTTTCTATAGATAACAATAAAAATTAAGAACAATTTTAATTATATATTTATTTAATATTATAATTTATACATAATATTACAATATTTGATAGAAATAATAGTTAGAAATAAACAATATTATTATTTTTAATACAGTAAATTACTTTAAATATTCATGCTTGATAATCTCAGCTTCTTTCATATTTTGATTTCTAATTTTTATAATCCTTTTTGAAAATTCTTCAGGTGAAATATTTTCAGACAATAGTATGATGTTGGAGTTTTCCGGGTGACATTTCGCAAACATCGGTCTATCCTCGATATACTGCTTAATTCTGTTGTACAGAGCCATGGCGTTCGGTTCTCTCTCAAATTTGATTAGAACGTGCACAGTCGAATCAATATATTTACTTCGTAGATATTTTCTTATAGTTTCAACACGTCTCTTCTGTGTTCTAGCCGTATATACAGCGTATAGATTTCTATCGTCATGCTTTGTAGTCAATAAAAACATACAAAATACTCCTTGTTTTCTTTGATTTTTTGGTTGAATAACCGAATTTGCGGACTTACACATCAACGCTTCGTGAATTTTATTTGCGTTTCGTCTGTATTTTTCGCTTTTCTCCCGCTCAGCTAACATCTCATTTCGCTCTTCTTCGGCACGTTTTCTCTCTTGATCGGCCCTCTCTCTTTCAGCAGCACTTCGTTTTTGTTCTTGTTCCAGATCTTTCTGCATATTGGTTAACTTTACCATGAGCTTTTCGAGGTTTTGCAAATGTTTCTTCTGAATTTCTATAATACACGAATATTCAGCGTTTTCCATTTTAAATAGGTATAAGGTTATTATGTATATAATTCGTTGAATTCTGGTTCACTGTGCAATATACAATACACGCACTGTCTCTGAACAATTTGCTTCTGATGACATGTCACGGAAATGTTTGTGTATTTATACAAACTCAAAAGCATACGCAAACAAATTCAAGGCTATTAAAACTTGTTTGCAATAAAAAAATTTCTCTCTCTCTTTTTCTCATTTATCTATATTTATAATTATAACATAGTCAAGGTATTACATCATAAATTAAAATTGTTATTAATACAAATCATATATGGTTTAATTTTTATCTATGTCATATATAGCTTAATTTTTATCTATGTCCTTACGAATTTACAAAAACATTGATTAGTAATTAAAAATTAAATTTCAAATACTTATACTTCAACAATTAAATATTTGAATGTTAAAATCGAATAAAAATAAAGTTAGATTCGCAAACTAATATATTATATTTACACGTATAATTCGATCTATAATCATGCTTGATAGTTTCAAAAAAGGATTAATTTATTTTTTCATATAAACATTAATAACTTGTTAAAGACGCCGCTCTAAGGCTGTCTTCACAGAGTCATAGACAACAACACTTGAACATTTTGATCTATTGTTGTAAACGATTAAAAATTGATGATTACACTTATTTTTAGATGATCTTCTTCCTATAAAAAAAAACAATAATCAATATTATAATTTACAGTAGCAATGAAGAAAAAAATTTAAAAAATTGAAACTCACTTTTTATTCAGAGTCGAATCACCATCATCATTTCCAGCAGCGTTATTAGAATCATCATCGCTCAGGAATATGCAATTATTTCTTTTCCTTCCCGTTGAGCAGCTGGGAATCGGTTCAGTAGTGCAGTCGTTAGCATCTTCATCAGAGTTTCCTTCGTAAGCTTTAAAGTCTATAATGCTTGTTTTTTTTCCATTTCCTGCGGATGATTGACCGCAATAAATCAACGCAGACGCATCATTGAACTTCATTAACTCGCTTTTATCCTGCTCGGATAGTCTGTTAAACCTTTCAGGTAAAAAGAAAATTCCCTGTTTTTCTTTTAAATTAACATATAGTTTTCGACCATACTTGGCATTAATTAAGTCTATTTTCTCTATTTGATATTGTTTGTTTATCTCCAAATCGCTTAGTCTAGTGTTCGATGCGTATGCGAGTCGTCCAACGCTTGAAAATTTTTGGTAACTCATATCTTCTCTGCAATATAAAATCAAAAATGCTATAGAAGAAATCAAAAAATGTGTTCTTAGACGAAAAAAAAACAAACTTACTTTGTATAAGTGCTGTGCCACTGATCGAAATTGTGTATATATTTTTGCGAGAGTAAAAAACTCGAACAATCAAAAAGATCTTTGTAATATTGAACTCTTTGTACTGAGAGCTCTTCGGTTGAGAAGTTTTTTAAATGAAATTGTTTAAGCGTTTTGCCTTTATGCGTAAACGTCACTTGCAAATAGTCCGGAACTCTGTTATCGACGCCTAAGTGTTTTACTACACAAAGTTTATTTGTTATTTTAAAACGTAATTCAACGTCGCGATTGTCTTGAATTAAAATATCTATAAAAATATCAGATGAATTTATTTCCACTACAACTGTCCAAAAAACAACAATTAAATCGTGATAGTCGTCGCACATTGGATTATTGATCAATAATTTTTGAAAATATAACACAAAGTCATGCAATTAATTTCTTCTTAACGATTAATAATTATGTATGTACGTATGCTTTTTGATACAACAACAACTGATGTACTGAGATGAATTATCTTACCGCGGTATATTATTTATAGTGGAGACAATTTTAAAAAATACCCTGCCGAGAGTGGGGTAATGTGAATTGGTCTCCCTACAAATGTAAATATCGAGATGGCTTTTGCAGTAAACAAAAGAGCAAAGAGCTATTCCCCACTTTAGAGATTACATTGACGTCAATTGTTTTTCTATAAGTTCGCTTCGCAATAGATGTTTTTTTGTTCAGTTGTTTTGCAAGCTATTTTCAAGACAAGTAATTAACCACTCTGATATGATTGAAAAACAATATTTGTTAGTAGGGGAGAGGGAGCTGCAGGTCACGGAACCGTCGAACCATATCTACTTATACCAAAGTTTATCTTTAGAGATTACATTGACGTCAATTGTGTTTCTGTAAGTTCGCTTCGCATTAGATGTTTTTTGTTCAGTTGTTTTGCAAGCTATTTTCAAGACAAGTCATTAACCTCTCTGACATCATTGTAAAACAATAAATATTTGTTGGCACGGCCGCAGGTCATAGAACCGTCGAACCATATCTACTTATACCAAAGTTCATCTCGAGTTGTTGATTACGCAAATGTTTATTTAAAAACGATAAGATAAGAAATATTAATGCATTAATTTATTGTTTGACGTAAAAACAGGTTACTATGTTGTGACCTAGCCTCTGATAATGTGTTTATTTAAAAATGATAAGATAATCAGTAACACATAAATAATTATTGTCTGACAGAAAAACAGATTATTAAACACATTAATTATTATTAATGACTGACATAAAAACACATTCATCACCATTGAACTGTGCACTTCACGGTTGAACTATAGATAAACGCGATGACGGAGAACCTTGGCTCTGAGTTCATTAGATTAAGATAACGACCGCTGACAATAATAACACGCATATGAGAAGTAAGTTTGATTTCTCCCCACTTATCAAACATGTATAAAATAATGATATTATACTCAGTGTACATGGATAGATAGACGGACAAACGTAATAATATACGAACTTGTATAATTTTAGTTATTATTAATATTAGTTAATCATTTTAGCTAATATTTTTATAAATTTACATTTTTTGTGTAATAATAATAATAATAGTGGTCAATCAGTTTTTTTTGTTGAAAAATTTTACAGTGTGTGCTAATTGAAAGAAACAGTGAGCTATAAGGTAAAAAGATTTTTTAATACTTTAAAATATTATTGCAAAAATATATCTGTTATATTATGATGATGATAAATGTCTAATTACATGTAAGAAAAAATCAGGGTTGAGTAAGATAATATGCGTTAATTATTTTCTTATTGAAAACATAACATTATGTTGTATAGTTAGATTTTTGATTATAGACGCTCGACAGCTGAGCTGAGGTTATCGACGTCTACGAAATTTTGAACATTAATATTATATAATATAGGGTGAACAATTTTGTCGAAAAAATAAAAATTAATTTATTACATTTTGTTTTGAAAATAATTATTGCAAGTTGAAGTTATGAACAATCCTGTATATATATGGTTGTATAGACCTTCTCACGTAGCTACCCCCGCTTTACATGTAACTTGCACTGGTCTGCTCTGACGTGTACCCCCACTCCGAATTTTTTAATTACGTTCAGTGTTTTATTTGCAACGCACCTCTCCGTTCTACCCTCCACTCGCCCCCCTGTACAATGCCAACTTCCCACTCGCCTACTGTACAATGTCAACTCCCCACTCGCCTCCTGTAAAATGTCAAACCCCCACTAGTCACCTGTAAAATGTCAACCCTCAGCTCGTCACCTGTAAAATGTTAACCCTCCACTCGTCACCTGTAAAATGTCAACCCTCAGCTCGTCACCTGTAAAATGTTAACCCTCCACTCATCACCTGTAAAATGTCAACCCTCAGCTCGTCACCTGTAAAATGTCAACCCCGCGGCGTTCATTTTTTTATTTGATAACGTCTCTCGCGATCGTTTGCCATTTATTTGTTAACGGTCTCGCGGTCGAACGCCATTTTTTTCTAGCAATGCCTTCGCAGTCGACTGCCATCTTGTTGGTAACGCCCTCTCGTCTGATTGGATGCCAGAACCTTGAGGAGGAGGAGCTCCCGTGTGATTTGAGTATAATGTCGTTTTTTTTTAATTTGGTAACACCCCTCGCAGTCGTCCGCCATTTATTTGTTAACGACCTCGCAGTCGTCAGCCATTTTTTTTTCTGGTAACGCCCTCGCAGTCGTTCGCTATTTTTTTCTGGTAACGCCCTCGCAGTCGTCCGCCATTTATTTGTTAACGACCTCGCGGTCGTCAGCCATTTTTTTATTCTGGTAACGCCCTCGCAGTCGTCCGCCACTGGTAGGTAGTTGAGAGGGGAGGAGGTAACGACCTCGCAGTCGTCCGCCATTTTTTTCTGGTAACGCCCTCGCAGTAGTCCGCCATTTTTTTCTGGTAACGCCCTCGCAGTTGTCCGCCATTTTTTTTCTGGTAACGCCCTCGCAGTCGTCCGCCACTAATAGGTAGTGGAGAGGGGAGGAGGTAACGCCCCTCGTCAGCCATTGGTCGGTAGGTAGTGGAGGGGGGAGTGAGGCGCCAGAACCTGTCAAATCTAACTACTATCCCGGTTCAAGATAACCTTGGTTGTCTTTACCGGAGGTACTGTTTTATTTTTATTAACCGGAGATTTTACCGGTGACGTAATCTTCTTTACTGGCGATCTCGATCTATCTGGACTTTTTTTGTTTTTGTTTTTATTTTGTTTCTTGGCAACAACTTTAGAACATGATGGGGACACTTCGGTTTGTGTAGACATGTCACATGTCTGTGTTGACATGTCTACTTTGACGACTGGAACGGCAGTTATGGTTGGAAAAGATCGTGTGAAAGATGGGACAGATTCTCGGTATTTGCGTTTGGCCTCTGCAAAAGAAATTTTTTCTGTTGTTCTAATTTCCTGGATCTTGAACTCCACCTTGTATTGTGGACATTCTCTAGATCTTGCAGAGTGAATTCCGTCGCAATTAACGCAATGCGACACCCTTTTGCACGGAATATCCTCATGCAAAGGTTGGCCGCAATTATCACAGAGACTGGGGAAGCTACAGTTGTTCTGTGAGTGTCCAAACTTTTGACATTTATAGTAGCGCAGGGGAGATGGTATATATTGACGTACTTTTAAGAAATAAAATGCTGCTTGAATTGATGAAGGAGGCTGTGGTGTACAGAACGTTAGAATATGGGACGGTGTAGGTACTAATTGACCGTCTCTACGAGCGTGGATTCTGTAAACTGCCACGCCGTCAGCACTGACAGCGCGGGACAATTGGGGGTGCTTCGGCCTTCAGTCGGTAGTTAGGGGTGGGGCATTAAATGTCCACGCAAATACTATAAAAAAAAGCAAGAAGGGAAGAACTTACCAAAATTTCTTTGATGGCCCACAATACCTCCAGTTATACGCAGGTATACGAGAGGTGGGAAGGTCCCACGAAGTAGTGATAATTATTTTAGTTAGGCGCCAAAGTCAGATATTAGTACAACCAGAAGGGGTCGCTGACTTTCGACCCAGGCAGTGAGGGATAGACCAAAGAAGAAAATAATTGTAACCACAATTCGTCAAACACATACATATATTAAGAATTAAAAGAAACAGGAATACGACCTAGTCGTTACAGTCGGCGCACGACGCCTACACAATTATTCTTACAATAAAATCGTTCAATCTCAGTTAAAAAAAAAAAAATAAGAGAGAGAGAGTCATAAATCTGTCTCACAAACAAAATACAAAGAAAATATATACAGGGTGTCCAAGACTTGCGTTGTCGGCCGATATATTGATTTTGGGTGAAGATAGAAAAAAAGTTTAAATACAAAAGTTGTATAAATTTTAATGTTGTATAAACTAAAAATATTTTCAATTATACAGCCTGTCCCATTTAAGCGTGGCAGATCAAAGCTATGTTTTTTTTAACCTAGCACCCTGTTTTTATTTGTTTTGTCAATTCTGCACCTAAATGTGAATAGAAACTGTAAGGAAAACCATGCTCGAAAATTCATTAATTTTTGAGTTATTCAAGTTTTTCAAAAATTTTTGACACATGCAGACCTTTACTTAAAATTCGACATAGCCAAAACAGAAACCTTTATCAAACTGAAATTTTAAGGAACACTAAATAATAGACGGACAAATCAATGTCTGTCGTAAAAAATGAATTTATTATACAGGGTGTTCA
The DNA here is from genome assembly GCA_039654895.1 of Mongoloraphidia duomilia. Classification (NCBI taxonomy): domain Eukaryota; kingdom Metazoa; phylum Arthropoda; class Insecta; order Raphidioptera; family Raphidiidae; genus Mongoloraphidia; species Mongoloraphidia duomilia. The sequence goes on along the minus strand of CM077521.1, from coordinate 23,083,484 downwards.
AAATAATGTACTTCTTTTACCTAACTTCAATCACGTGTAACTTTTGATTTTTAAATACAATGATGGTATTTTTTTGATGGAATTGTATTCTTTAGGACATTTCCTAACACTTTTATTAAGGGTTGTCCATACCTAAACCAAATATTTTAATACGAAAATATTAGGTTTAGGTATGGACAACCCTTAATAAAAGTGTTAGGAAATGTCCTAAAGAATACAATTCCGTCAAAAAAATACCCTCATTGTATTTAAAAATCAAAAGTTACACGTGATTGAAGTTAGGTAAAAGAAGTACATTATTTTGAACACCCTGTATAATAAATTAATTTTTTTACGACAGACATTGATTTGTTCGTCTATTATCTAGTGATCCTCAAAATTTTAGTTTGATAAAGGTTTCTGTTTTGGCTATGTCGAATTTTAGGTAAAGGTCTGCATGTGTCAAAAATTTCTAGAAAACTTGAATAACTAAAAAATTACTGAATTTTCGAGAATGGCTTCCCTTACAATTTCTATTCACATTTAGGTGCAGAATTGAAAAAACAAAGAAAAACAGGGTGCTAGATTAAAAAAAACATAGCTTTGATCTGCCACGCTTAAATGGGACAGGTTGTATAATTGAAAATATTTTTAGGTTATACAACATTAAAATTTATACAACTTTTGTATTTAAATTTTTTTTCTATCTTCACCCAAAATCAAAATATCGGCCGACAACGCAAGTCTTGGACACCCTGTATATAAAAAAAATTACACCGCTAAAGAAATTTGTACTGAACTAAAATAATATCAGTTCGCGACAAGTAATGGCATTATCGATAAATTTCAACACAATTGTGAAACCGGCACTTGAATTGAACAATAGATTAAAGCAACCGAGAGATTTGTAAGACGGTTCCGAACGAAAGATACTAACACAAACCAAAGACGCGATGAATCTAAAATACCATAAACAAGATAACCGATCAAAGCGTTACTTCCGTTAACTCGGTGAACTCCAAATAACTATAAATAAAATTTAATGAATATAATTTAGTGAACAAGAAATCCACGATATAGAATCAATAATAAAAAAAAATTCATAACCGTATTGCCATCACTTGTCCGAATAAATCAAAACGTAAACAAAGTTAGATTGCAATAAAAATTCGTGTTCAATTACCTCAAAGAATTGCCATAAACGAAAGATATACAATTATACGTTATATGTGTCTGAAGGACACCCACAAGAATATACCGTAAATTATTTACATACATAAATATAGGACACGTTGGTAGAAGGTATTGTTGTAACAGTAACCCCAAAAATTTCTTGTCGTCCGTACACGACCAAAGCAAAAGAAATCTGAACCATAAATTTAAAACTCCAGAAATTACGCAACAATACAAATATTACCAAAACATACTAATACACATGAGACTGATATCTGAGGCTATTTAAATCCGTAATGACGTTTTCCCCAACGTATCGCTCAAAAGAAAGTACCAAAAATGCAAAGCACCGCGAGGCTATTTAAATCCGTACTCGACGTTCTTTTTTTTTCCAGCGTAACGCACAAAAAAAAAGAGGTACTAAAATACAAAATACCGTACACAAAAGATCCGCAATTAAATTGACCGAAACATAACATCAAAATTATTTACATAATAATTCAACGACTTGGTTACTGTACAACCCTTCTTCCAGCGCACCTAAATCAACTACATGAGAAAGTGATCAATATCTGAACACTTCAGAAAGATTTCATACTTAAATCAGACAGGAAAATAACATGGTAAATTTTTCATACTTAACTAGACGAGAAAATAATAACGTGGTACCAGGTTATGTACAAAATTCAAAATACTCGGACCAGTGGTCCCAAAACATTATAAACACATATAAATCAATGGCAGGCGTGGACATACAGAGCAACATAACGGATTCAAAAATTACTCAAAACAGACAACAGCTTGTATACCAAATTAAAGGCTGCCCAAAAAAAAAAAATTAATATTTATAACCAAATGAACTTTCAACACTTCGTTGGCAAAAAAAAACTAAGAGAATCTTCATAAACGAAGTGAAATGATACTTAATAATCGCTTTTTACGATAAGTCAAGAACAAACTGTGGTGGTATTCTCTATAGTAATTGGTCGTAGCCCCCAAAACCACAGGGCGATTATTGAAATGTAGTTACAAAATTTTTAGCATAAAAAAAAAACTTGAATCTCAAAATATCTCTATTCAAATTATGACTCAGTCAAATATAAAGCACACCGGCCATCGAACCAAGTTTTCGAAACACAAACGGAGTGTCGGAGTCACAAATTATTCAATCGGAGACATAAATTGTTGCGCATACAAATAAACTTAAATTATCTTATAGTTGATCTCTTAGGCAATATGGCAAAGCGATCTATAAATATCTACTGAGGTCATAATAAAAAAAAATTATTGGGGGAAGCACAAATTTAACATTTTTTGAACTTAATTTAGTACAAATAACTCGAATTCTTCACTCGATGAATTGTTAATAAGTGATTCGGTGAAGCCAAAAAAAGTTACATCTACTATTACAGTACTGTACAAATTCTACGAACAATAATACATAATATAAATATGTAAGATATGACTTAATTTATTTTTTTTTTGCAAAATTCATGAACAAGCTATTTGACTTCATAAAAGTGGCATAGTTTTTTTCTATATTGAGCTAATATTTAGTTAACGAAACTCATCGATACGTTCTAAACATACAACGTTTGTCGGATGGACTATCGGAACACAAACAAGGCTCCGATGAACGAAGATCTGTTCGACAATGATCTAGGGCCTCGATTGATACCCGTAGAAAAGTTAAGTGCACGAGAACGAAATTTCAGTATGTATTCTTCAGTGACATGGAATGAAATTTACACACACAAAAGTAAATTGGAACGGACTCACTAATTGATAGCTTCGATGACGTCTGCCAAGCCGAGTAGATCATTAAGATGAACGTTGGAATGGAAATTCAGATGATGTGACGAATCCCAGATTCGGTAGGTCCATAAGATCGCAGATAAGAGCAGGTCCTATTTCTTCACCATACAGGTTAAATTTCCAAATGATTTGTCATTTAACATACGACATCATAGCTATTCTGTACCAGGAGCATAGAGTTTCTTCAGCTAAGAACCAGCAGAAAAATCGAAAACTCCAGTCGGAAAAGCGTACCTTATCTTGCAAACGAGCGTAAACGAACACTTAAAGTTATAAAACTCCAATATTTTTGGCAGATGAATCATGATTTAGCTTTTATTCAATGTCTCCCCAACGCACGCCGTCATAAAATATCAGTGACAGAGAATGCCAAAAAAAACGAACGAGAAAAAAATTCACAGCGTCAGTTTATCGCATAATATCTTACTATCAGTTCCATCTACCGTCAAAATATAGAATCTACTTCCCAAGAAAAAAAGATTTCTATACTGAAATACCCCACTAAATTACTACGCTGTACGAGAAGTTGCCTAGTTACAGAATATTTACCCAATTTAATGAAATTAATATTCAACAATAAGTCACTAATTAACTATTGAAAATCGAACCGTGACAAAACGTCTGTAACACCCTGATCTTTGAGCTCTTCTTTTATTGTTTCGACAGTGCAATTTAGAAGATCAAAACAATAAATTATGCCATTCGAGAAATTAAGCTGCTTGTGTATTTCAACTTTCATCGGTACGTCGGTAGTCATGTCCGTCCCTTTGATGCTAGTCGATGCCAAAATCTTGTCAGCTTGCTGCTGTGAAGATGTTTCGATAAGTAAGCAACCATCGCGCAATTTTTTCACACATTTCAATGTACCGTATAGTCCCGTAAGATGTTTAGAAATATAAAAAGGGTTGTCGCTATTGAAAGTGCCGTTTTCTTTACGCATTAACAAAAACCTATTACAAGGAGTTATGGTCCTTGAATCATTGCCAAATAATAACGTTAAATTCTCATCATTACGCCCTCTCTTAGAGGGAGGGCTGGTTAGAGGAGGAAAGTTTTTCATAATATTTATATAAAATTCATCACCCGTGCTCCCCGCCCACCACGGAGCCCAACAAGGGGACGATGACCGCAAACCGGTACAGAGCGCCAGGGCTACACGGTGATATAGTCAGCTCCAAAGACGGCGCCACTCCATCAAAAGACACTGGCTCACCCCGCCGGAATACTAGATATCCACGACGTTAGCCGATTGACTAGACTGGGTTAGGTCTAGCCGCCCGTTTACAGCGAAGCGGAGGCCAAAGCAGTGTGTTGGTGCACCCAGGCGAACCTCAACTGCCAGGATCCTCTTTTCCGCCTTACGGGTCACCGCGCACGGCAAACACGCAGGTGTACTATTAGGGACTACTACAAACAAAGGACAGCAACAAAAGTGTACCCATTACGGAGGGACAAGACCGCTAACAACAACCAAAAAGAAGAGAGAAACGAAGAAGAAAAAAAGTTGCGACTGTCCTTCCTTTATAATAGTCCCTAAATGAATCACCCAGCCGGGTACACAACCGACTGGTGCGTGCTCGGGTTTCCCTGGGTTCGCTAATTCCCAAAGAACATTGTAATGCAATTGCGATAAACAACGACATTCCAATGTTCCCCCTGGGGGCGTCTTCGTTGAAACACAAACCAAGACCAGATATTCTATTCACAATGACCCCCCCCCCGTCTATCATGACGAGAGTAGGGGGAAGACGCAGTCAGTTTAGCTTTAGTCTTTGAGTAGACAACATACTAAATATTAATCAGAATTAGTGTTTTGCATTTTTCGTGTGTATGAAAGAGACATTTTTAGATATTTTATTAATTATGTTATTAATATATAATATTATATTAGAATAATTAGTGTTTTGTATTTTTCGTGTGTATCAAAGAGACATTCTTAGTTATTTTGTTATAATTTACTAATTACAAATGTGTTTTTTTAATTTGTGTGTGCTATCATCAGAGAGAGAGACAGAGAGAGAGAGATACCTAATATATTTTTGTACATAATTAAATCTCATCATATAGAAATCCAAAATTTTGAGTTTTATTTTTTGGATATTTTTAAAATTGTGTTTTTTTGACTTTTTGAAGGCAGTTTAGAAATCATTATTTTTGACTTTTTATGGTGGAAGTAAAGGGTTTTTTCATTTTTTTTTTTAACATGGTGTGATTACGAGTATCGATTATTTTTTTTCAAAGATACGATGTTTTTCAACAGAATAAAAGTTGCTAATAATTAAAAAAGAAACAGAAGTGACCTCTTGAAAAAATCCGAAATTTTCGGATTTTTGAAAAAAAAATTTTTTGAAAATTTTTTTTTAAAGATGGCCATTTTTTTCAAGAGACCAAAGTTACTTATAAATAAAAAACAAACAAAAGTGCCCAAGTGGTAATTTTTACAATTTTCAGTTTTTGAAAAAAATGTTTTTTTTTTTTTTTATTTTGTAGAGGTGAAGGTGGAGGAGAGTGTTTGAAACGGCGGTATACATCTACTAACGTTTTAGGATGTTTTAAGACTTTTTAAAAAATTTCAAATTTTTAAAATTATTTTTTAAAAATTTTTCTGTCTTAAAAATCCATAAAATTTTTAACATGATTTTCTCAACGTTTTAGGATGTTTTAAGACTTTTTAAAAAATTTTAAATTTTTAAAATTATTTTTTTAAATTTTTGTCTTAGAAATTCATAAAAAATTTTAAAATTTTTAACATGATTTTCTCAACGTTTTAGGATGTTTTAAGACTTTTTAAAAAATTTTAAATTTTTAAAATTATTTTTTTAAATTTTTGTCTTAGAAATTCATAAAAAATTTTAAAATTTTAACATGATTTTCTCAACGTTTTAGGATGTTTTAAGACTTTTTAAAAAATTTTAGATTTTTAAAATTATTTTTTAAAAATTTTTCTGTCTTAAACATACATAAAAAATTTTAAAATTTTAACATGATTTTCTCAACCTTTTAGGATGTTTCAAGATTTTTAAAATTTTAAAATTTTTAAAAAAAATTTTTAAAAATTTTAAAATTTTAAAAGCCACCAAACATCCTAAAACGTCGAGAAAATCATTTAAAAATTTTTAAAATTTTAATAATTTTTATGAATTTTTAAAAATTTTTAAAAGAAATTTAAAAAATTTTAAAATTTTAAAAGTCTTAAAACATCCTAAAACGTAAAAAAAATCATGTTAAAAATGTTAAAAATTTTAATATTTTAAAAATTTTAAAAAATCATTTTTAAAATTAATACTTGCAAAAAAATTTTTTTTTAATAAATCGGCTTTATTTTGCGTTTTCCGATCGATTTACACTAAGAAATTCAACTTTGAATCATTTTGGCACCATTAAATGAGATTCAATAATATAATCTTATTTCGAAGTTTTAATGGAAATTACGTTTAAATACGGTAAAAACTTGATTTAAACTTTTGACATGTAAATTTGCATTGAAAAAAACTCGTATTAATATATGAATTTTCAAAACTTAGAATAATTTTTAAAAATAATTTTTAAAATTTTTAAATTTTTAAAGACTTAAAACATCCTAAAACGTTAAAAAAATCATGTTAAGAATTTTATAAAAATATTAATAATTTAAAAATTTTAAAAAATCATTTTTTAAATAAAAATTTTGCTTGACTTGCAAAAAAAATTTTATTTAATAAATCGGCTTTATTTTGCGTTTTCCAATCGATTTACACTAAGAAATTCAACTTTGAAGCATTTTTGCAACGTTAAATGAGGTTCAATAATAAAATCTTTTTTCGAAGCTATTAACTGCAAATTTCGTTTATATACGGTAAAAAAATGGTTTTTACCTTTGACAAGCAAATTAGCATTGAAAAAAATTCGAATTGATAAAATCAAGTTTTTACCGTATTTAAACGTAATTTTCAGTAAATAAATTCCAAAAAAGATTTTATTATTGAACCTCATTTAACGGTGCAAAAATGCTTAAAAGTTGAATTTCTTAGTGTAAATCGATTGGAAAACGCAAAATAAAGCCGACTTATGAAAAAAAAATTTTTTTGCAAGTCAATTAAAAATAATAATTTTAAAAATGATTTTTTAAAATTTTTAAAATATTAAAATTTTTAAAATTTCTAACATGAGTTTTTTTACGTTTTAAGATGTTTTAAGACTTTTAAAATTTTTAAATTTTTAAAATTTTTTTTAAAAATTTTTCTGTTTTAAAAAATTCATAAAAATTATTAAAATTTTTAAAATTTTTTACATGATTTTCTCAACGTTTTAGAATGTTTTACGACTTTTAAAATGTTTAAATTTTTAAGAATTTTAAAATTTTAAAGGTCTTAAAACATCCTAAAACGTCGAGAAAATCATTTAAACATTTTTAAAATTTTTAATAATTTTTATGAATTTTTAAAAACTTGGAAAAATTTTTAAAAGAAATTTAAAAAATTTAAAAATTTTAAGTCTTAAAACATTCTAAAACGTAAAAAAAATCATGTTAAAAATGTAAAAAATTTTAATATTTTAAAAATTTAAAAAATCATTTTTAAAATTAATATTTTTATTTGACTTGCAAAAAAAATTTTTTTTAGTAAATCGGCTTTATTTTGCGTTTTCCAATCGATTTACACTAAGAAATTCAACTTTGAAGCATTTTTGCACCGTTAAATGAGGTTCAATAATAAAAATGGTTTTTACCTTTGACAAGCAAATTAGCATTGAAAAAAATTCAAATTGATAAAATCAAGTTTTTACCGTATTTAAACGTAATTTTCAGTAAATAACTTCGAAATAAGATTATATTATTGAATCTCATTTAACGGTGCAAAAATGCTTCAAAGTTGAATTTCTTAGTGTAAATCGATTGGAAAACGCAAAATAATGCCGATTTATTAAAGAAAATTTTTTTTGAAAGTCAAATAAAAATATTAATTTTAAAAATGATTTTTTTAAATTTTTAAAATATTAAAATTTTTAACATTTTTAACATGATTTTTTTTACGTTTTAGAATGTTTTAAGACTTTAAAATTTTAAAATTTTTTAAATTTCTTTTAAAAATTTTTCCAAGTTTTTAAAAATTCATAAAAATTATAAAAAATTTTTAAATTTTTAACTGATTTTCTCGACGTTTTTGGATGTTTTAAGACTTTTAAAATTTTTAAATATTTAAAAATTTTTTTAAAAATTTAAAAATTTTAAAAGTCTTAAAACATCCTAAAACGTTGAGAAAATCAAGTAAAAAATTTTAATAATTTTTATGAATTTTAAAACAGAAAAATTTTTAAAAAAAATTTTAAAAATTTTAAAATTTTAAAAGTCTTAAAACATTCTAAAACGTAAAAAAAATCATGTTGGAAATTTTAAGAATTTTAATATTTTAAAAATTTTAAAAAATCATTTTTAAAATTATTATTTTTATTTGACTTGCAAAAAAATTTTTTTTTAATAAATCGGCTTTATTTTGCGTTTTCTAATCGATTTACACTAAGAAATTCAACTTTGAAGAATTTTTGCACCGTTAAAATGAGGTTCAATAATAAAATCTTTTTTGGAAGTTATTTACTGAAAATTACGTTTAAATACGGTAAAAACTTGATTTTATCAATTCGAATTTTTTTCAATGCTAATTGGCTTGTCAAAGGTAAAAACCATTTTTTTACCGTATATAAACGAAATTTGCAGCTAATAACTTCGAAAAAAGATTTTATTATTGAACCTCATTTAACGTTGCAAAAATGCTTCAAAGTTGAATTTCTTAGTGTAAATCGATTGGAAAACGCAAAATAAAGCCGATTTATTAAAAAAAATTTTTTTTGCAAGTCAAGTAAAAATATTAATTTTAAAAATGATTTTTTAAAATTTTTAAATTATTAATATTTTTATAAAATTCTTAACATGATTTTTTTAACGTTTTAGGATGTTTTAAGTCTTTAAAAATTTAAAAATTTTACGAAATCAGATAGTTTATATATTAATCAATGATCGCTATAAAAATAATATTGAAGACGTTAAAACAAGACCTGGAACGGATATAGGGTCTGATCACAATATGCTAACGGCAACAATCAACATCAAACTGAAAAAAAATAAGAAGCAATTAAATGGTGGAAATAAAATTATAGACGAATTAGAAATGGAAGAAAATAGTAAAAAATTATAATTTAAAAAAACTAAAAAACACGCTTTAATGAACTAAAAAGTAAAAAATAATTAATTTTATTGTAACAAAGCGTGGGGTGCTTTGTATCATATTTTCATACTACCCCACGCTTTTTTACAATAAAATTAATTATTTTTTACTTTTTAGTTCATTAAAGCGTGTTTTTTAGTTTTTTTAAATTATAATTTATTTTTGCTTTTTAGTCCTGGAGATCCTGGTCAGGATAATGGGACAAACTTATGGAATTATTGTATTGTAATCGGTCCTTGATAAGTGTGCAAAGTTTCAGTTCATTCTGAAGTTTTTTGCATTTTTTTAGTCCTGGAGATCCTGGTCAGGATAATGGGACAAACTTATGGAATTATTGTATTGTCATCGGTCCTTGATAAGTGTGCAAAATTTCAGTTCAATCTGAAGTTTTTTGCTTTTTTTTTTAGTCCTGGAGATCCTGGTCAGGATAATGGGACAAACTTATTGAATTATTGTATTGTCGTCGGTCCTTGATAAGTGTGCAAAGTTTAAACTAAATCTGACCGTTCAAAGTTGGTCAAAATCAAGTTCAAAGAAGTCGGTTACAAACTGACAAACACACAAGCCCGCAAACATACAGGTGAAGCTAATATAAGCGTGTTAAAAATTTAATGAAAACGTTACAAAAAGTTTACAAGACATGAAAATTGATAGAAAAAATGTTAGTGTGGAAGTTTGGTGGCAAAATTTGAAGCATGCACTGATAAATTCCGGGGGAAAAGTACTGAATAATAATAAAAAGATAGAAAAAAGGCAAGAATGGATGACGGAAGAAATTTTAGAATTAATGCGAGAAAGAAAAAAATTTAAAAACATAAATGAAAAAAATACAAAGAAGTACAAAATAAAATAGAAAAAGAAATAAAAACTGCAAAAGAAAACTGGATGAAAGAACAATCTGAAGATATAGAAGCACTAGCCAATTTGCACCAGGATAGAAAAATGCATCAAAAGGTTAAAGAAATGTGTGGAAAATTTAAAAAAAGAATGTAATACGAAATATCGTAGACAAAAATAAAAAAATAATTAGAGATCAGGAAGAAGAAAAAGAAAGATGGGCGAAGTATATTACAGAGCTTTACCATGATGACAGACGGATACTGGATGAGGAAAAAAGTGAACAACTAAATTCGGAAGAAGAAAGAATTCCGATAACGATGAGCGAACTTCAACAAGCGGTGAAATATGTAGGGAACAGGAAAACTGTGTGAGATGACAAAGTACCGGCGGAATTCATAAAATCGTTAAACGAAACTAATATGGCAGAACTCTTAAAATTGTTCAACAAAATCTACGAAACAGGTGAGCTCCCGCAAGATTATATAAGATCGATATATTACCCTATTCCGAAAAAAAGTACCTCACAAGAATGTGATGACTACCGTACCATAAGTATAACAAGTCACACGTCAAAAATACTATTAAAAATAATTTTTAATAGAATACAAAAAAAGTGTTGCAGAATATTGTTACGATATTATTTTCTTGCTTAAATAAATTACTTGAGATAGTATTTAAATAATTTTTATTTAAATAATTCAAAACAAACATATATATATATATATATATATATATATACAGAAAAATAAATAATAAATAAAATAAGAATAGAAAAAAAATACGCTGTATTACAAAGTGAAAGAAAATAAAAAGATACAGGATGGAAATAGTGCTGTCGTACACCTAACAGCACGTTCGTGGTCAGAGGACTCTCATTGTCGTTAATAGCTAACAATGAGATTGGGCAGGAGGGGGGTCTAACAGTCGCTTACCTAACTGTCGTTCGTTGTGTTTCAGTCGAAGGAATCTAACTGAATACCCTAAAAATCTGTCAACTATCGGTTTATATAGAAAAGACCAAGGGCATTGCGTACACCAATTATGCAATTTAACTAAATTTATAAAGTTATAAAGGACGATACACACTACATTTATTATGTTACAATTACGAATAATAAATATTTGTTACAATACTTCCAACCCAAAAAAAAAAAGAACAATTCCTAATACCTAACAATAATATATTTCAAAATCAAAACTAATTGGATGATGTATATGTGATGGTGCCGTCCGCTCTCCGTTTTACCCGGAACAGGCGCCCGTCAGGAGTGAATATCCGCTTCCTCTGCGCCCGGTTATGTGGTGCCCAGACGATCTTGCTAAAATCAGGCATCTGAGGGGAGCCGTGTTCAGTCGGGGCGTAGCAAGTTTCAAGGTCTCTTGCTAGACTGGTCTAGGCTCTTTTGGGTGTAGCGGTCCGTTTCTCCGGTGTTACGACCAGTGGACTGATCAGGGGCGGCATAGGTGACCACTTCAGTCGCACCGAAGTCAAAGGAATCTGGCACATTACCCGCGGCGGAGTTGTCAGTGTTGTATTAAAGCGCTCTAACTGCTCTAATAAATGCTGTCCAGATGATGTCGGGGAACCCGTCAGAGAAATCCTCGGAGGCGTGTCCAACGTCGGCACATCGTCTATATCCAGGACGTCATCCATGCTAGAAAACAATAATCATTTAGTATTTAGCAATGGTATGGCTTTAAATTTTGTATATGCCATCTGCCAATGCTTTTATTATTTTTGTTTTTAAGCTCATAGATAACCGGCGACACTTTCTTCTTTATCTGGAAGGGACCTTCGAATCGTAAGGACAACTTCGCGGCGACTCCTTTTGCAGCATCTGACTGTACATAATTTCGCTTTAACACGAGGTCACCCGGATAGAGTTCCATCTCTCTTCGTCGTAAATTGTACCGGTCTGCACTGTTCTGATACGCACGTTCCAGGCGTTCTTTCACATCTTCAAATAAATGTTTTATTTGGTTAATATGAGCGCCAAATTCTGATTGTCCTTCAATTATCTCCTGGTCATTTTTATAGTTGGAGACATCGACGATGGGTTCCCGTCCAAAATTCAAATAGGCTGGAGAATATCCGGTTATGTCACTCCGTGCTGTACGTATGGCGAATCCCAGTTCAGCAATCTTATTGTCCCACGTATTGTGTGTATCCTGGATGTAGGTCCGCAGCATAATATTAATAGTACGATTGGTGCGTTCAGTCGGGTTCGCTTGAGAGTGCCGTCTTGCGTTCAGAAATGCTTTTACACCAAATTTTTCTAGCAACTCTCGGACTGGTCTCCCCGTAAATTCTGCGCTATTATCTGTAATTAATATTTCTGGAACACCAAAAATCATGAATACGTCTTCAAACAAATGCTGAGCGACAAGTCTAGCTTTCGCAGCTTTCAGAGGAAACAACAAAGCGAATTTGGTGAATGTGTCCTGGACGACTAGCAAATGCTTATGGCCTTTTCGCGTACGTGGAAAAGGGCCCATCAGATCAGCGCTAATCATACGCCAAGGGGTATCCATTATTCGATTGTGCTCCATTTTTCCTGCGGGTGCTTGGTTCATCGGTTTTGCTCGCTGACAAAGATCGCAATTATAAATGTATCGTTTAACGTCAATTATCATTTTAGGCCAGTAGTAGTTGTTGCGGATCCGATCATATGTCTTCTTAACACCAAGGTGTCCAGCTGTTGGTTCATCGTGATAATCGTGTAATAGTTTTCGACGCAGTTCTCGCGGTACTACTAGCTTCCACTCGTACAGAGGATCTGGAAGATGTAAAGGATCTATTATTCTTTTGTAGAGTTTGTCTTCCATTACCCGCCAAGCTGAAAAGTCCTCAGGGGCTGTTTGAACTTTCGTGAGCATTTTCCGATACCACTTATCTTTGACTGGAACTGGGAATTCCATAACATTAATTAGTATTTCCGATGGTTGTTCTGTACTTTCTGGGATTCTCGACAGAGCGTCAGGTCCAACGTTGTCTTTGCCTTTCCGATAAACAACCTCGTAGTCAAATTGCTGCAACCGAAGAGCCCATCTTGATAATCGACCAAACGGGTCTTTGCTGTGGTGTAGATTATGTATCCATTGTAGACATCGGTGATCAGTGATGACAGTGAATTTTGTACCCTCTAGGTATGCTCGGAAGTGTTCAATGGCCCAGTGATGGCCAAACTCTCTCTCTCAACGCCGGAATATTTTCTCTCTGCTGGAGTTAAAGTTCGACTCGCATATGCGATGACTTTTTCGCCATCGGTTGTTTGCTGTGATAGAATAGCGCCCAAGCCGTAGGCAGACGCATCTGTTTGGAGTAAGAACGGTTGGCTGAAGTCAGGACACGTTAGCACAGGGGCTTCTATTAGCGCTCTTTTTATATCCGTGAAAGCTGCTTCTGCCTCTTTCGACCATATCCACTTGTAATTTTTCCTCGTAAGTTTAGTTAATGGTGCCAGGCGACTTGCAAAGTTCGGTATGAACCGTCTATACCAACTAGCCATCCCAATGAATCTACGTACTTCAGTCACATTTCTCGGTCTTGTATAATTCAATATGGAGTTGGTCTTCTCAGGGTCTACTCGAAGTCCATGTCGATCTACAACGTGACCTAAGTACCTTAATTCCGGTTTGCAAAATTCACATTTTTCTTGGTTAACTGTTACCCCGGCTTCACGAAGTCGTTGAAAAATTTTCCCAAGCACCTTCAAATGTTTCTCAAATGTTTGGGTTATTATAATCATATCATCTAGATAACAAAAGACGTGTGGCTCCAAGTCACTTCCCAGTACTCGATCAATAAATCTTTGCCAGGTAGCCGGAGCATTATGTAACCCGAACGGTAGTCGTAAAAACTGGAATAAACCTCGTCCTGGAACAGTAAACGCCGTAAGTGGTTGTGATTCTTTCGCGACAGGTACTTGCCAATACGCGGACTTTATGTCAATAGACGACAAGTATCTCGCGTCACGCAGTCGGTCTAAAATCGCCGAAACATATGGCAGTGGATAGCTATCCTTGATCGTAACCGTATTTAGCTTCCTGTAGTCTACGCAGAATCTCTTTCCTCCATTGGCTTTCGGAACTAAAACTACCGGTGAAGCCCATGGTGAGTTACTAGGTTCAACTATCCCTGCTTCTAACATTTTGTTTAGTTCTTCATCGAGTTGTTTCTGTACTATCGGTGACACTGGATAGTAACGTTGTTTGATTGGCTCGGCGGTGGTTAATATACGATGTTCTACTAAGTGGGTACAACCTACTTTTTTTCCCATCATATTGAAATTTTGTTCCACTAATCCTTCGAGTTGTTCTTTTTGTTCAGCGGTCAAGTTTTGTTTTGAAGTTATTGCGTCTATAACGTTGACATCTATTGGTTCGTCTGAAAAATTCCATGTTCCTGATGTTATGTCGGGTACAATTTGCATGATTTTCCAAAAATCGATTCCTAATATTATGTCGCAGTTCAATTCAGGAACGAAGAGCACCGGGATCACCCGTGAACGATCTTTTAATGTTATCATAATATCCATTTGTTGTGTCACGTCACATGTGCGGCCGTCGGCTAGTTTGATTTTCTGAGTTGGGCATGACTGTGCATGAAATCCTAATGCTTCAAATATTCGCTGGTACTGTAGACTGGCGACGGTCCTATTGGCGCCAGAATCTAGAAGCCCAGAGAATTCTTTTCCCATGATGCTTATTGTAAGGTACGGTCGGGAGTCCTTGGAGTATTTCGTTAGGATTCCATTAACAGCTAGTGTTACTTCGTCGTGGAGGGTTGCTAAACGACGAACAGAGCGGTGTTTGCAACCCTTTAACACGCCCTTCTGTTGTTTCCCTGATTACTGGAATCCCGGAATCGTTGACAGTTCTCGGTAGTGACGCCTTGTTTACCACATTTATCGCAAAAATGATTTTTTGCTGGGTGTTGGCAGTCCTTAAATAAATGTCCAGCCTCTCTGCAGTTCCAACATTTGTAACTAATTGTCTTGGTCTCTTCTTGTGTGCTAGATTTTCCGGGTATTTTCGACAAATCCGGTTCTATTAGTCGTGCTGTTTGTTCTTTCGCTCTACGTGCCCGTAATCTCCCCCGTTCCAGACGACACATTAGTGATTCTAGCTCTTCAAAATTTGTTGGATTGTATAGGCTGATTTGTTCTTGGTATTCGGGTAGGGAATTCGTGGTTATTATGTATAGTCTTTCACGAAGGCTAGGCTGATATTCCATCCGTCGGAATAGGCTTTGCATTTTTACTAAATAAATAGCGAAAGGTTCTTCAGCTCCCTGTCTGCGCTTTTCAATCTCCGCTTTCAAAATAAAATCATAGTCCGGGTCTTGGAACACTTTCCGGAGTTCTCGGGCTAGTTCGTTCCATGTAGTGACTTTATCCCGAACGCTGCGATAGAGGTGTAGCGCTGAGCCACTGAAGAGTGTCGATGCAGATTGTAGTAATTCGCCATAAGTCATTCGGTAATCTCTGCGTCGATCTTCTATATCTTCCAGGAATGACTGCAGGCTAGGGTCGTTATCGTCACCAGAGAATTTAATTCCCCATTTGTATACTGGATTTTTAGTTACAAAATCGGAACGTTGCTCTACGCGAGGTGCGTCTATTTTAAAATGTCCGAGTTTTTCCTCAAAATCGGCCAACGTATTCCCAGCACTTCTGTTTGCGTTTGATTGGATTTCTTCATCCTTCGCTTCTTGGAGGGGAGAGGCTACTTCATCTTGTATTGTTGACTGTCTAACTACCGCTGCGGGTATTTTCATTGCTTCGGTTTGCTCTTGTAATTCGACAATAAGCTCAAACAGTTCATTTTTCTGCGCTAGGTGCTCGTCGATTGTAATTTTGTTCAATCTGTTTGTGATGTGCTGTAATTTAGTTTCAATCTTTCGTCGGTCAGATTCTTTGGAGAAATTCTGGATTATTTCTTTGGCTTCTTGAATTTTATCATTACATACGCTAAACTCGGTATTATAGTCAAAATCATGTGGCAAAGTTTTATTTAGGTTTTCTCCGTTTCGTTCCATCTTCATTATCACTCGCAGTTTCTTCCGTAAATCGTCTATCTCCGTTTGGGGGTCAATAATGAACCCTCTTGAGCTAATTTCCCAGTTTAGTTCGTCTCGTTTTAGTCGATTCGCGTCCATGTTGCCGTAGTAACTTATTCTTTACTATCTCAAGTTAAAATTTCTAATTTTATTTTTAAATATCCTGGTCACGGCACCAATTGTTACGATATTATTTTCTTGCTTAAATAATTTACTTGAGATAGTATTTAAATAATTTTTATTGAAATAATTCAAAACAAACATACATATATATATATATATACAGATAAATAAATAATAAATAAAATAAGAATAGAAAAAAAATACGCTGTATTACAAAGTGAAAGAAAATAAAAAGATATAGGATGGAAATAGTGCTGTCGTACACCTAACAGCACGTTCGTGGTCAGAGGACTCTCATTGTCGTTAATAGCTAACAATGAGATTGGGCAGGAGGGGGGTCTAACAGTCGCTTACCTAACTGTCGTTCGTTGTGTTTCAGTCGAAGAAATCTAACTGAATACCCTAAAAATCTGTCAACTATCGGTTTATATAGAAAAGACCAAGGGCATTGCGTACACCAATTATGCAATTTAACTAAATTTATAAAGTTATAAAGGACGATACACACTACATTTATTATGTTACAATTACGAATAATAAATATTTGTTACAATATAAGCGATTTACAAATGGGTTTCAAGGCCGGTATAGGTACAAGAGAGGCTATTTTTTGCTTTAAGACAATACTTGAAAGATCAAGAGAAAGTAATCAAGATATATATGTGTGCTTCATTGACTACCAGAAAGCTTTTGATAACTTGAAACATGACATACTAATGGAGAACATGTATAATGTAGGAATAGATAGGAAGTTGATAAATATAATCAAAAATATATATGAAAATCAAGAAGCAGCTGTGAAAACAAAATCTGGAAAAACTAGGTGGGTATCAGTAAAAAAAGGAGTTAGACAAGGCTGTGTATTATCACCACTACTGTATAATTTGTATAGTGAACAAATTATGAACGAAGCACTGGAGAATTCAACCGAAGGTATAAAAGTAAATGGACAAATCATCAATAATTTAAGATACGCAGATGATACAGTTTTAATCGCTGAAACAGAGGAGGGTCTGCAAAAACGGTTAAATAGTGTTGTAAAATATAGTGCAGATGCGGGGTTGAAAATAAATACGAACAAAACAGTAGTGATGATATGTACAAGAAAAAAATAATTAATAAAATGAATATAAAATATAAGAACACAACTTCAATTAAACAAGTGAACACGTATAAATATCTTGGTGTAAATTTCAACAGTGACAGTAGTGTAATATTGGGGGTTCTACAACCTCCCTACTCCCCAAGTGACGTCATCAAAGGGGAGGGGCCTATGGCAGTCGACCGCGAGCTCCGATGGCAGTCGACCGCGAGCTCCGATGACAGTCGACCGCAAGCTTCAAGGGAAGGGACCTCGTGACGTCATCAAAGGGGGGAAGAGGGCAAGAGGGAGGGGGAGCAAGAGGGAGGGGGACAAAGAGGGAGGAGTGGCAAAGAGGAGGGGGGCAAAAAAGGGGAGGGGAGCAAAAAAGGGAGGGGAGGCAAAAAAAAAGGGAGTCGAAAAAAGGGGGGGCAAAAAAAGAAAGGGGGCAAAAAAGAAGACGGCAAGGGGGGGAGCAAAGGGGAGGAGCCTATGGTAGTCGACCGCGAGCTCCGATGGCAGTCGATCGCGACTTTCGAATGACCTTGAGCTTTCACGAACACGAACACACGCACACACACACACGCACGCACGCACACGCACGCACGCGCACGCACGCACGCACACACACACGCACACGCTCGCGACCGCGAGCTCCGATGGCAGTCGACCGCGAGCTCCGATGACAGTTGACCGCGAGCTCCGATGGCAGTCGACCGCGACCTTCGAATGACCTTGAGCTTTCACGAACACGAACACACGCACGCACACACACACACACGCACGCACGCGCACGCACTCACGCACACACACACACACGCACGCACACGCTTGCACACACACACACACGCACGCACGCACGCACACGCACGCACGCACGCACACACACACACACACACACGGAACACAGAACACGAAACACGAAACACGAAACACGAAACACGAGAAAACGGAACACGGAACACGGAACACGGAAACACGAAACACGAAACACGAAACACGAAAAACGATCACACGAAACACGGAATACACGGAAACACGCGGAAAACGCGGAAAACGCGGAAACACGGAATACACGGAAACCGCGGAAACACGTAATACACGGAAACACGGAGAACACGGAATACACGGAAACACGGAAAACGCGGAATACACGGAAACACGGAAACCGCGGAAACACGGAATACACGGAAACACGGAGAACGCGGAAACACGGAATACAGGGAAACACGGAAAACGCGGAAACACGGAATACACGGAAACACGGAAAACGCGGAAACACGAAACACGAAACACGGATACACGGAACACGGAACACGAAACACGAAACACGAATCACGAATCACGAAACACGAAACACGGAACACGGAACACGAAACACGAGACACGAAACACGGAACACGAAACACGAAACACGAAACACGAAACACGAAACACGAAACACGGAACACGAAACACGAAACACGAAACACGAACACCGCGAACATCGCGAACACCGCGAACACCGCGAACACCGCGAACACCGCGAACACCGCGAACACCGCGAACACCGCGGACACCGCGGACACCGCGAACACCGCGAACACCGCGAACACCGCGAACACCACGAACACCACGAACAACACAAACACGAACACCACGAACACCGCGAACACCACGGACACGGACACCGCGAACACGAACACGAGCACGAACACACGAACGCGAACACGAACACACGTACACGAAACCACGAACACGAACGCGAGCACGAACACGAAGACACGAACACGAACACACGAACACGAACACGAGGACGAGCACGAACACGCGAACACCACGAAAACGCGGAGAACGCGGGGAAAACCACGAACACCACGAAAACGCGGAGAACGCGGGGAACACCACGAACACCACGAACACGAGCACGAGCACGAAACACGGAGCACGAAACACGAACAAGGTAGATAGAAGATCGCTCGAAACAAAACGCGTCGTTAGCAAAAAAATAAAACGAGTCGAGATTCTGAGAATTCGTCGATCGCGCGAAAACACGTGTGCCTCGCAGCTGCATCAGCAACGGTCGTGTTTCGACTCGTTTGTTTAGAAATAAATTATTGTGTATGCATCGTCATGCATTGTCGATGCGCCTGCAGATTTCGTACATGCGAATTCTCAGAATCTCGACCTGTTTACATTCGATAAGAACTTTGCGTCCGCACGTGCATCGGTTGAGAAGACGACGAGGTAAAGAAATGAAAACAAATCACATTTTATAAATCGTTCTATTTATTTTTTTAAGTTTCAATAAACATAATAATATTATGACAATACTTGTATATTAAATTAATAATTAACAATAATAATGATAATTATAATATAAGACTAAGTTAACTTTTGAGCCAACGATGAAAACTCGTAAAATAAGTCCACGTATGCGATGCTGTCGTACGTTTCGCCGGCCTCGGTCGGTTCGAAGTAATCGGTTAAAATGTTCACGTCGAGTTCGCGACAACGTCGCGCGTAGTCTTCGTGGTATTTTTGCACCCGTGCGGCGTATTCGTACTGCGCGTCGAGTTGTTTGCACACGCTCGGTAAGACGATTCGCAGATTGGCCCAGAGATCGACGTTGAGATAAAAGGGGTTGCGTTGTTCGTTCTTGCCTGCGTCGCCGCCGCCGCAGTCCGTGAATATGTTGATTCTTTTTTCGGAACGCTTCGCGAGAACGATGTTGGTCGTTTTCAATCGCATGCCGCCGCAACGTCCGAATTTCAAATCGAAACTTTCGTCGCCTTTGAAGAAACCTACCATGAGCGGAATGTAGAGAGCGACGAACGCGCCCAATTCGTCGTAGTCGAAAACGACTCGCGTGCGTTTGGCGATCGATCTGAGTTTGACGCACAGCTTGAAGTTCCGCGCCGAATTGTATCCGACGCTCGCGCAAACAGTTTCCTTGTCGTTCAAATAGAAAACTCGTTCGCACACGAAGAAGTCCGAATTTCTAGTTTCTTCTTCTTTTCTTTCCGATGCAGTGTCTTTTGCGATCGAGGCGACAGCGACTGCGACCTCCTCCGTCGATGGGTTTACGCTCGTGGATTTTTCGACGCAATTAAATTTTCTTTTGACTGTCTTCTGCTTCTTGCCGGGTTTCCGCTGATGCGACTGTTGCAGTCGTTGCTTTTTATTTTCAACGATCTGTTCTTCTTCTTCTTCTTCTTCACGACTACGATCTTCGATCGGCTGTATAGTCGTCATAATCGTCGGCAGTGTTTCGGAAATTCGATCGTGGAATTTGAGCAACGAATCGAAATCAAAGTCGTCGTCGACGACGACGTCTACGAAAGATTCTGCGAAAGATTCGTTGCGCTCAGCGACGCGATCTTCCAGTTCTCGCAACTCGTTCAACGCCTGTGTCAAGTCGATGATCGGCAGCGGCGACGTCGAAACATTTTTTCGTTGCGTATTTCTTCTTTTATTCGATCTTCCGGACTTCGAGATACGAACGACGTCTTCTTCTTCTTTACTGGCGACGCGATTCATCGTATTCGGAAAAATGGAAAAACGGTATGCGAACACAGGTACGGTCGAACGCGCGAGATAGAGTGACGATCGAGACTCTGCGATCACCTGCGTTTTATTCGACACGCGTGCCGTTCTCCGATTGGTTCTTGCAACGACGCTTGTGATTGGTTCAAAAAACGATAGGATGCGTTAACGTAGCGACGACTTCTACTTGTTTTTCTTGGTTTTTTTTTGTTGGATTTTTTTTTGTTGGCATTTTCTCGGATTTCCTTGGACATTTCTCGGCATTTTCTCGGATTTCCTTGGACATTCCTCGACAATTTTCTCGGATTTCTCGGTTTTCTTGGACTTTCCTTGGACATTCCTCGACAATTTTCTCGGATTTCTCGGTTTTCTTGGACATTCCTCGGCAATTTTCTCGGTTTTCTTGGACATTCCTCGGTTTCCTTGGCGTTTCCTCGGGTGTTTGTCGGTTTTCTCGGCTACTAATCGGTCCGGGGTTCCAGTCCCCGTGCAGACATTAATTTAATTTTTTTTGAACTCTGACGTTCGTGTCTGATGTCTAATGTTCATGTATGATATTTAATGTTTATTTTCCGCTAAAATACATAAAGAAATAAAAAAACATTCTACTGTATCATTTTTTCATACATTTATTATCATCAACAAAATACATTGGTGTTTTTATAATAAAATAGATGTTCCTATTGAGCAGAATAATTTAAAAATTTATATAAAAAACAGAAATAATTAAAGATTATTACAGATTTATTTTTTTAATTTAAAAGTTTTCTTTGAATTTTCTTCGAAAAGACTAATAGGACTTTCGTTACCGGCAGCGTCGTCATCGTCGTCGACGTCGACGAATTTCAGCAACGGCGTTTCCTTTTTATATTTTCCTAACGTAGCGTATTTGATTACGACAACGCACTTATCCTTTAGGTAGCTACAAAAATCACCCCGTTCCTTGTCGTCTGTAATACTGCTTTCGAATCTCGCCGGTAGAAAAAAGATGCCGCGCATGCTTTTCAATCTTAAAAAAAAAAAAAAGAAAAAAAAAAAAAGCAAATCTCACGCCGAACTGCGTTTTCATTAATTCGGCTTTTTCGATCGGATATTTTTGTCCGACGTTTAATTCGTGAAATTGTCTGTATGTGTGGAAACCAACAGCCTGGCCGATCCTGTTGTATTTATCCATCTGCAACAATAAACAGCACCTTGCAAAAATACTCGACGTAACTTTTTTGAATAACTTCGATTTAAGATTTAAATACACTGTTCTGAAGAAAAAATGAAATTACCTTTTTTAGAGTCACAGCTCTTCAAAAAAACGTATGGTGGCTCCTTGCAGAAGAAGATTCGAACGCCGTCTCGATATTTTTCCTCGATTTTTTAAAAGAAATAACTTTTTTTCGAATAGAATTTTAAACGTTCAAAAATCACAATTACTATGACGAATCTGATGATGATGAAATTATTCACGCGTACGTACGTTGCCGAATCAAAATGCAGACTGTAGCGTTCGGTCACCGCTCGTCGCTCTTACATACACGCTGCCAGTGTGACTTTTCGTCAAAACGATCGCGCTAAACAAACGAGTCCAGACGCGTTCGCCATCGTCGATGCAGCTGCGAGGCACACGTGTTCTTCTTCTCGGAAACGAGTCCGGACAAAACAATTCGAGATTCCGAGAATTCGTCGATCGCGCGCAAAACGAGTGCGGACACGATGGCATTTTTTTCACGATAGTTTCACGTCATTTACGCGGTATTTTCTTGGTCAGATAGACGAACAGAGAGATAAGGCAGACAGTCAGACAGACAGACATACAGGTCGACAGACAAAACAGACGGACGGTTGGACGGACAGATACGACAGGCAGACAGACAGACAGATAGATGGACGTACGGTCAGACGATCGCTCGAAATAAAACATTCGCGTCGTTAGCAAAAAAAAAAAAAAAAACAAACCAACAAACAGACGGACGGACGGACGGTAGACGAACAGACAGATAAGACAGACAAACATACAGGTCGACAAAACAGACGGACGGTTAAACGGACAGACAGACAGACAGACAGACAGACAGATAGATGGACGTACGGTCAAACGATCGCTCGAAATAAAACATTCGCGTCGTTAGCAAGAAAAAAAAAACAATTCGAGATTCCGAGAATTCGTCGATCGCGCACAAAACGAGTGCGGATCCGATGGCATTTTTTTCACGATAGTTTCACGACATTTACGCGGCATTTTCTTGGTCAGATAGACGAACAGAGAGATAAGGCAGACAGTCAGACAGACAGACATACAGGTCGACAAGCAAAACAGACGGACGGTTGGACGGACAGATACGACAGGCAGACAGACAGACAGACAGACAGATAAGACAGACAGATAGATGGACGTACGGTCAGACGATCGCTCGAAATGAAACATTCGCGTCGTTAGCAAAAAAAAAAAAACAAACAGACAGACGGACGGACGGACAGACAGACAGACAAAACAGACGGACGGACGGATAGACGAACAGACAGATAAGACAGACAAACATACAGGTCGACAAAACAGATGGACGGTTGGACGGACAGACAGACAGACAGACAGACTGACAGGCAGACAGACATACAGATAAGACAGACAGATAGATGGACGTACGGTCAGACGATCGCTCGAAATAAAAAATTCGCGTCGTTAGCAAAAAAAAAAAAAAAAACAGGTAGACAAACAGACGGACGGACGGACGGATGAACGGACAGATAAGGAAGACAGATAGACAGACATATAGATAGATAGGCAATTTATTTGTGAAGCTATATATACAATATAGATACAAAACGTCATAAAATATAATATAAAGTACTAAAATGACTATAAATAATTAAAACTCACCAAAAATATATCCTTGCAGTTTATACACCGGGTTTTTAACAAGCATGTTTTTTAATTCCTTTTTAAATAATTTTACATCTGTGATATTTTTAAGTCTTTCCGGCAATGTATTATACATATCAACACCTGCAATAGATGGGTACTTACAACAGAATGTTTTGGAGAAGGTCTGTTTATATAGCTAATTGCGCTGGCGGGTGATATAAGAATGTTTTTGTGACACTGTTTCATATTTTTTTATATTTGTCTTAATGTATGACAACAATTTGTATAAGTAGATACCATATATCGTTAAAATTTTTTTCTGCTCAAAAACTGGCCTGCAGGTCTCTCTAAATCCCAATTTGAACATTACACGTAATATTCTTTTTTGTATGATGAAGATTCTTTCAACATGTGCAGAGTGACCCCATACAACAACATTGTAGTTTAGGTGACAATATACTGTTCCATAATATAAATTTATTATTTGCTCTTCATTCAGATATTTTGAAAGTGATTTTATTATGTAAAAAGACTGATTTAGTCTTTTACACACTGTGTCTATGTGCAAATGCCAGTTTAGTTTATTATCTACAACAATACCTAAAAACTTTGCTTCGTTTGAGATTAATATTTTATTGCTATTTAGCTGAATGTCTAAGGTAGGAGTTGGTTTTACTTTATTGAAATAGACACATTTTGTCTTTTTTTTCATTTAGAACAAGGCTATTTTGCCAACACCATTTGGAGAATTCTTTTAAAACAATGTTTGTCTTGTATTCCATTTCAGCGATTGAATTGGTTGCAAGTGTAATTGTAGTATCGTCCGCATAAAGTATTATTTTTCCTTCAGAGATATGCAGTGGTAAATCATTTATAAATATACTGAACAACAAAGGCCCCAGAACTGTTCCTTGGGGTACACCTAAACTGCAGTTATTTTCCATAGATGTTTCATTCTTAATTCGTGTGTAAATTTTTCTATCCATCATAAACGATATTAGCCAGTCAGCTATGTTGCCTCTCACACCAATATTATACAACTTTTGTTTCATAAAATCGGGATTTACACAATCAAACGCACGGGTTAAGTCGAAAAATAGGCTAATCACATGTTTATCCTTATCAAGATTCTGTAGAACAAAGTCAATCAGATTATTTGCGGCAGTTTCAGTTGATCTCTGTGGCCTGAATCCATGTTGCTCATTTGCAAATAAGTTATAATGTGTAAGATAGTCAATAATTTTTTTTCTTATGCAGAGGGGCAGATGGACGGACAGACAACAGACAGACAGAGAGGCAAACATTCCTCGGTGTTTTCTCGGATTTCTCGGTTTTCTTGGACATTCCTCGGCAATTTTCTCGGATTTCTCGGTTTTCTTGGACATTCCTCGACAATTTTCTCGGTTTTCTTGGACATTCCTCGGCTTTCTTGGACATTCCGCGGCGTTTTCTCGGTTTTCTTGGACATTCCTCGGTTTTCTTGGACATTCCTCGGTATTTTCTCGGCGTTTTCTTGGTTTCCTTGGACATTCCTCGGTTTTCTTGGACATTCCTCGGCATTTTCTCGGCGTTTTCTCGGATGACTCGGTTTTCTTGGACATTTCTCGACATTTTCTCGGCGTTTTCTCGGTTTTCTCGGCAATTTTCTCGGTTTTCTTGAACATTCCTCGGCAATTTTCTCGGATTTCTCGGTTTTCTCGGCTAATAATCGGTCCGGGGGGTTCGAGTCCCCGTGTAGACGACGATTTTATTTTTTTTATTACGTTCGTGACGTCTGGTGTCCGGTCTCTGTATATTCTAACGTTCGATCTCTGTATGACATTCCGACGTCTGCTATCCGAAATCTGCTGTTTGAAGTCTACAGTCTGCTGTTCGAAATCTACTGTTTTGCTGTTTGAAATATACCGTCTGCCGTTCGAAATCTGCTTTTCAATCGCGTTCGACCGATAAGCATCGCGTGTTTATTCGCATCGCCTGCGGTTTCTTCCGTTCTGAAACACGACGACGACGACGACGTCGATTCGAATTGCGAGAATTATTTTTCGGTTGCGATTTCCGGCGATTCGCCATCATGATGTAATTAACGGCGCTCTAAACAGTCGAGTCGAGTCACTCACGTTTGACGATCGCCATACTTTTCTCTGAGTCGTCAAAGATATTATTGTTATGAGAACGGTTTTAGCAAGCCCGAATAGCTCAGTCGGTCGAGCATTGGTCTTTTAACCCGAGGATCCCGAGTCCCTGTTCGAGCGGTAAATTTTTTTTGCTTTTTGACGCCGATCGCTATAAAACCGAGAGCCGTCGTCGCTAAGCTATCAGTCGTCTTTAGACTAACGACCGAGCAACAACTACAACGCGCGTGCCACAAAACAAAAAAAAAAAACAAGTTTTTAATCGTATAAACCGGTGATTTGTTTATTAACAACAGAAAAAAATGGAACAATCGTCGATTCAAGTAGACGACCGACAGCAGCAGCAGCAGCAACAGCAGCATTGCGAGAAAAGTTACAAATCCGCGCGTTGTCTTCGAGTGCACGTGAACGAGAAACACGTCGAGAACAAAAAAAATGTCGTGAAAAAAGCGCAACGAAAATCGAAGCTTGAAAACGACACGCAGAAGAAGAAGAACGAGCGGTACGAAATAAAGGAAATGACCGACGACGACTCGAAAAATTCGCATCGAAAATCAACCGCTGAAAACGACTTGCAGGAAGAAAGAAAAGTGTCAGACAAGACAAAACGCAAACGCTCCTATGAAAAAAAAAGTACGATCGACGACGACGACGAGAACTCGCTCAAGAAAATACGCAATGAGAACGGCTCCGACGACGACGACGAACGCGACTGGGAGAGGAACGAAGACGGAGATCTGATCGTCTGCGAGGAAGGCGGAGATTCGGATTTCTTAGATGCGCTGAATAGATACGGCTCGATGCTGAATCGAAAACCGTTCGCACTCATCAAAAACTTGGAAGTCGGCAAAAAATATCGCATACTGTCGACGTTCGCGGCAACTGGATCGAAGACGGCGGTCGAACTAGACGATTTCAACGTCGCGCTGCCGCAGCGATTCGCCAAAATGCCACGGTCTCTCGTCGACTATCTCTTGCGCAACGAAAATCTGGCGTTGGTGTACATCGGTCGAGAGCAGCATACGAAAAGGAGATATCCCGGACACGTCATCGAATTCACTCGTTGGTCGAACGAGTCATGAATTGAAATTACGTGTTTAACATGTTATAATGTCAATCGATGGGGATCTTGATTCAGTTGATATCGGTATGTCGAACGAAGAGCGCGAATTGAACGACGAGGAACTCGAAAGCATCTTTTCGGCCGCCGACTGGCACATTTGCGGCGAAAAATTCACGGAATACGACGACCTCAACAACAACAAAGTTTTGGACCACGACCACCTGGCCGGCAAAACGTACGACAGCATCGCATACGTGGACTTATTTTACGAGTTTTCATCGTTGGCTCAAAAGTTAACTTAGTCTTGTATTATAATTATTATTATTGTTAATTATTAATTTAATATATCTGTACAGTGTACGCGTATTATTATAATATTATGTTTAATGAAACTAAAAAATAAATAAGACGATTTATAAAATGCGATTTGTTTTCATTTCTATTTACCTCGTCGTCCTCTCAACCGATGCACGTGCAAACGCAAAGTTCTTATCGAATGTAAACAGGTCGAGATTCTGAGAATTCGCATGTATGAAATCTGCACGCGCATTTGTTAATTATTAATTTAATATATCTGTACAGTGTACACGTATTATCATAATATTATGTTTAATGAAACTAAAAAATATTTATTTATAAAATGTGATTTGTTTTTTTTTTCTATGTACCTCGTCGTCATCTCAACCGATGCACGTGCAAACGCAAAGTTCTTATCGAATGTAAACAGGTCGAGATTCTGAGAATTCGCATGTATGAAATCTGCACGCGCAGCGACAATGCATGACGGTGCATACGTAATAATTTATTAATTCTAAACAAACGAGTCGAGATACTACCGTTGCGGATGCAGCTGCGAGACACACGTGTTTGCGCGCGATCGACGAATTCTCGACTTGTTTTTTTTTTTTGCTAACGACGCGTTTTGTTTCGAGCGCTCTTCTGTCTGCCTTGTTCGTGTTCCGTGTTCGTGTTCGTGCTCGTGTTCGTGTGTTCGTGTTCGTGTGTTCGTGTTCGTGTGTTCGTGTTCGTGTGTTCGTGTTCGTGTGTTCGTGTTCGGGTGTTCGTGTTCGGGTGTTCGTGCTCGTGTGTTCGTATTCATGTGTTCGTGTTCGCGTTCGTGTGTTCGTGTGTTTCGTGTTCGTGTTTGTGTGTTTCGTGTGTTCGTGTTTTGTTTTTCGTTTTTACGTGTTCGAGTTCGTGTGTTCGTGTTCGTGCTCGTGCTCACGCTCGTGTTTGCGGTGTTCGTGGTGTTCCCCGCGTTTACGTGGTGTTCGCGGTGTTCGTGTTTCGTGTTTCGTGTTCCGTGGTTCGTGTTCGTGGTCGTGGTCGTGTTCGTGTTCGTGTGTTCGTGTTTCGTGTTTCGTATTTCGTGTGTTCGTGTTTCGTGTTTCGTGTTTCGTGTTTCGTGTTTCGTGTTTCGTGTTCGTGTTCCGTGTTCCGTGTTCCGTGTTCCGTGTTTCGTGTTTCGTGTTTCGTGTTCCGTGTTTCCGCGGTTTCCGTGTTTCCGTGTTTCCGTGTATTCCGCGTTATCCGTGTTTCCGTGTATTCCGTGTTCGTGGTGTTCGTGTGTTCGTGCTCGTGCTCGTGTTCGTTGTGTTCCCCGCGTTCTCCGCGTTTTCGTGGTGTTCGCGGTGTTCGTGTTTGTGTTGTTCGTGGTGTCCGTGGTGTTCGCGGTGTCCGTGGTGTTCGCGGTGTTCGCGGTGTTCACGGTGTTCGTCGTGTTCGTCGTGTTCGTCGTGTTCGTCGAATTCGTGTTCCGTGTTCCGTGTTCCGTGTTCCGTGTTCCGTGTTTCGTGTTTCGTGTTTCGTGTTTCGTGTTTCGTGTTTCGTGTTTCGTGTTTCGTGTTTCGTGTTTCGTGTTTCGTGTTTCGTGTTTCGTGTTTCGTGTTTCGTGTTTCGTGTTTCGTGTTTCGTGTTTCGTGTTTCGTGTTTCGTGTTTCGTGTTTCGTGTTTCGTGTTTCGTGTTTCGTGTTTCGTGTTTCGTGTTTCGTGTTTCGTGTTTCGTGTTTCGTGTTTCGTGTTCCGTGTTCCGTGATCCGTGTTCCGTGTTCCGTGTTCCGTGTTCCGTGATCCGTGATTCGTGTTTCGTGTTTCGTGTTTCGTGTTTCGTGTTTCGTGTTTCGTGTTTCGTGTTCCGTGTTACGGGTTCCGTGTTCCGTGTTCCGTGTTTCGTGTTTCGTGTTTCGTGTTCCGTGTTCCGTGTTCCGTGTGTGCGTGCGTGCGCGTGCGTGCGTGTGCGTGCGTGCGTGCGTGCGTGTGTGTGCGTGCGTGCGTGTGTGCGTGCGTGCGTGTGTGTGTGCGTGTGTGCGTGCGTGAGCGTGCGTGTGTGTGCGTGTGTGTGCGTGTGTGTACGTGCGTGCGTGCGTGTGCGTGCGTGTGTGTGTGCGTACGTGCGTGTGCGTGCGTGCGTGTGCGTGCGTGTGTGTGTGTGCGTGTGTGTGCGTGTGTGTGTGTGTGCGTGTGTGTGTGTGCGTGTGTGTGCGTGTGTGTGCGTGTGTGTGTGCGTGCGTGTGTGCGTGTGTGTGCGTGTGTGAGTGCGTGCGTGTGTTCGCGTTCGTGAAAGGTCAAGGTCGTCGGAAGCTCGCGGTCGATCGCCGTCTCGAAAGCTCGGGGTCGTCTTGAAAGCTCGGCGCTAGGATCCTCCCCTTGGGATCCTCCCCTTGGAATCCT
Source organism: Mongoloraphidia duomilia (assembly GCA_039654895.1). Classification (NCBI taxonomy): domain Eukaryota; kingdom Metazoa; phylum Arthropoda; class Insecta; order Raphidioptera; family Raphidiidae; genus Mongoloraphidia; species Mongoloraphidia duomilia. The sequence continues at coordinate 23,053,968 of CM077521.1, read as the reverse complement.
CCCCTTGGAATCCTCCCGTTGGAATCCTCCCGTTGGAATCCTCCCGTTGGAATCCTCCCCTTGGAATCCTCCCCTTAGAATCCTCCCCTTGGAATCCTCCCCTTGGAATCCTCCCCTTGGAATCCTCCCCTAGGGATCCTCCCCTTGGAATTCTCCCCTTGGAATCCTTCCCTTGGGATCCTCCCCTTAGGGTCCTCCCCTTAGGATCCTCCCCTTAGGATCCCCCCCTTGGAATCCTCCCCTTGGAATCCTCCCCTTGATTACGTCACGAGACCCTCCCCCTTGAAGCTCGCGGTCGACTGTCATCGGAGCTCGCGGTCGACTGTCATCGGATCTCGCGGTCGACTGCCATCGGAGCTCGCGGTCGACTGCCATCGGAGCTCGCGGTCGACTGCCATAGGCCTCTCCCCTTTGATGACGTCACTTGGGGAGTAGGGAGGTCGTAGAACCGGCAATAATATACTACTAGTGACAATAACATAACATTAGAAATCAAATCAAAAATAGGCCAAGCAAAAACAGCGTTTTACGATCTTAAAAAGCTACTGTGCAACAATAAAATAAATAAAAAACTAAGAGTGCGATTTTTAAAATCGTATGTGTGGTCCATATTACTATATGCCTGTGAAACTTGGACATTAAAAGATGAGGTGATTAAAAAGTTAAACGCGTTTGAAATGTGGTGTTATCGGAGAATGTTAAATTTTAAATGGACGGATTATGTGACTAATGATAAAGTGATGAAAATAATGCAAGAACAGAAAAGTTTAGTAAATGTTGTCAAAAAGAGACAGTGTTCATATTTTGGTCATATAATGCGGTCACAAAAATATAACCTCCAGCAAGTGATACTAATGGGCAAATTAGAACAGAAAAGACCCAGAGGTAGAAAAAGAATATCGTGGCTAGATAACATCACAGAATGGACGGGATTAAACTTCAATAGACTCATCCGTACTGTCCAGGACAGGGTTAAATGGAAAGAAGTGGTCTCCAACGTCCTCTAGGGCAGCGGTTCCTAATCTTTTTCAGCCGCGGACCCCCAAGGAAATCAAGCATAATGCCAAGGACCCCTGAGTGAAAAAAGGTGCAATTTTCGGACAATATTATATTTTAGTATTCCTTCATTAAATTAAAAAACAAAAAACAAGCGTAATAATTACGAGATGTTTGGTGTAGGTAATTTATTTATTTTTGTTAATGCTCTAAGTAAGATAGATGCGTATGGGACCGCGGACCACCAAACATATGCTCGCGGACCCCCAGGGGTCCGCGAACCACAGATTAGGAAACAATGCTCTAGGGGATATGGAACTCATCATCAAAATTTTAAAAATTATTTTTAAAAATTTTTCTAAGTTTTAAAAATTATTTTAAAAATTTTTTCTAAGTTTTGAAAATTCATATATTAATACGAGTTTTTTTCAATGCAAATTTACATGTCAAACGTTTAAATCAAGTTTTTACCGTATTTAAAAGTAATTTCCAGTAAATAACTTCGAAATAAGATTATATTATTGAATCTCATTTAACGGTGCAAAAATGCTTCAAAGTTGAATTTCTTAGTGTAAATCGATTGGAAAACGCAAAATAAAGCCGATTTATTAAAGAAAAATTTTTTTGCAAGTCAAATAAAAATATTAATTTTAAAAACGATTTTTTAAAATTTTTAAAATATTAAAATTTTTAACATTTTTAACATGATTTTTTTTACGTTTTAAAATGTTTTAAGACTTTTAAAATTTTAAAATTATTTAAATTTCTTTTAAAAATTTTTCCAAGTTTTTAAAAATTCATAAAAATTATTAAAAATTTTTAAATGATTTTCTCGACGTTTTAGGATGTATTAAGACTTTTAAAATTTTAAAATTTTTAAAAATTTTTTTTAAAAATTTTAAAAGTCTTAAAACATCCTAAAACGTTGAGAAAATCATGTAAAAAATTTTAAAAATTTTAATAATTTTTATGAATTCTAAAACAGAAAAATTTTTAAAAAAAATTTTTAAAAATTTTAAAAGTCTTAAAACATCCTAAAACGTTGAGAAAATCGTGTAAAAATCTTTTAAAATTTTTAATAATTTTTATGAATTTTTAAAAACTTAGAAAAATTTTTAAAAAAAATTTTAAAAATTTTAAAATTTTAAAAGTCTTAAAAACATCCTAAAACGTAAAAAAAATCATGTTAGAAATTTTAAGAATTTTAATATTTTAAAAATTTTAAAAAATCATTTTTAAAATTATTATTTTTATTTGACTTGCAAAAAAAGTTTTTTTTTAAAAATCGGCTTTATTTTGCGTTTTCCAATCGATTTACACTAAGAAATTCAACTTTGAAGCATTTTTGCACTGTTAAATGAGGTTCAATAATAAAATCTTTTTTGGAATTTATTTACTGAAAATTACGTTTAAATACGGTAAAAACTTGATTTTATCAATTCGAATTTTTTTCAATGCTAATTTGTTTGTCAAAGGTAAAAACCATTTTTTTACGGTATATAAACGAAATTTGCAGTTAATAACTTCGAAAAAAGATTTTATTATTGAACCTCATTTAACGTTGCAAAAATGCTTCAAAGTCGAATTTCTTAGTGTAAATCGATTGGAAAACGCAACATAAAGCCGATTTATTAAAGAAAATTTTTTTGCAAGTCAAGTAAAAATATTAATTTTAAAAATGATTTTTTAAAATTTTAAAATTATTTATATTTTTATAAAATTCTTAACATGATTTTTTTAACGTTTTAGAATGTTTTAAGTCTTTAAAAATTTTAAAATTTTAAAAATTATTTTTGAAAATTTTTCTAAGTTTTAAAAATTATTTTTAAAAATTTTTCTAAGTTTTGAAAATTCATATATTAATACGAGTTTTTTTCAGTGCAAATTTACATGTCAAACGTTTAAATCAAGTTTTTACCGTATTTAAACGTAATTTCCAGTAAATAACTTCAAAATAAGAATATATTATTGAATCTCATTTAACGGTGCAAAAATGCTTCAAAGTTGAATTTCTTAGTGTAAATCGATTGGAAAACGCAAAATAAAGCCGATTTATTAAAGAAAATTTTTTTTGCAAGTCAAATAAAAATATTAATTTTAAAAATGATTTTTTAAAATTTTTAACATTTTTAACATGATTTTTTGTACGTTTTAGAATGTTTTAAGACTTTTAAAATTTTAAAATTTTTTAAATTTCTTTTAAAAATTTTTCCAAGTTTTTAAAAATTCATAAAAAAAATTAAAAATTTTAAAAATTTTTAAATGATTTTCTCGACGTTTTAGGATGTTTTAAGACTTTTAAAATTTTAAAATTTTAAAAGTCTTAAAACATCCTAAAACGTTGAGAAAATCATGTAAAAAATTTTAAAAATTTTAATAACTTTTATGAATTTTAAAACTTAGAAAAATTTTTAAAAAAAAATTTTAAAAATTTTAAAAGTCTTAAAACATCCTAAAACGTTGAGAAAATCATGTAAAAATCTTTTAAAATTTTTAATAACTTTTATGAATTTTTAATATTTTAAAAATTTTAAAAAATCATTTTTAAAATTATTATTTTTATTTGACTTGCAAAAAAATTTTTTTAATAAATCGGCTTAATTTTGCGTTTTTCAATCGATTTACACTAAGAAATTCAACTTTGAAGCATTTTTGCACCGTTAAATGAGGTTCAATAATAAAATCTTTTTTGGAATTTATTTACTGAAAATTACGTTTAAATACGGTAAAAACTTGATTTTATCAATTCAAATTTTTTTCAATGCTAATTTGCTTGTCAAAGGTAAAAACCATTTTTTTTACCGTATATAAACGAAATTTGCAGTTAATAACTTCGAAAAAAGATTTTATTATTGAACCTCATTTAACGTTGCAAAAATGCTTCAAAGTTGAACTTCTTAGTGTAAATCGATTGGAAAACGCAAAATAAAGGCGATTTATTAAAAAAAATTTTTTTGCAAGTCAAGTAAAAATATTAATTTTAAAATGATTTTTTAAAAATTTTAAATTATTGATAAAATTAATGAAAATGATTTTTATTTAACTTGTAACAAAAACGTTTTATTTAAGAGATTAAAATTGAAACAGACATTTAAAATTTGACAAACATACATTTTATACAATTTGAAATAACCTTGTTGTATAATTAAGCAAAAAGATCATTGAGTATATAATACTATAGAAGTATTCAAATAGAAATATAACAACACTTCCACCAAAAATTAACTTTTTTTTTAAAATACAATAAGAACTATTCATAAACAAAAATAATCATAATATTTTAACACCTATTTTGCTTCTAAGATACTGAAACTTATCTCTAGGAAGAGCTTTTGTAAATATATCAGCATATTGCTCTTTAGTACAAACATATTTCAATTCTATTATTTTTTCTGTGAACTTTTCTTTAATAAAATTATACTTCACATCTATATGTTTGCGACGGTTATGATAGTTCACGTTTTTAATCAGGCAAATTGCACTTTGGTCATCCATATTTAAGCACACTGTATCTTGATTATATTCACCAATGTCCTTCAACAACCTTCTAATCCAAATTGCTTATTTTGTGACGGAACAGGCGGCCATAAATTCAGCCTCGGTGGTGGATAGTGCAACACTCTGTTGACGTTGACTTGCCCATGTTACAGCAGCTCCATTTTTCAAAAAAACATATCCTGTCATCGATCGTCGTGTGCACGCATCTTTGGCATAATCTACGTCACTATAGCCTTCAAGTATATGTTGCTGTGATGAAGAATAACATAAACCATAGTTTTTAGTTTCCTTTAAATATTTCATTATTTTCTTTACAACGTTCCAGTGAGTGTGGTCGTAACAATGAAGGTAACGACTCACCAAACTGACGCCGTACATAATGTCAGGTCTACTAACAATAGCTAAGTGCATGAGAGACCCGACAGCTTCTCTATATTGAATCTTCTCATCTAATGTCAGCGTACTCTTTTCCAGTGTTGTATGAGGATCGACTGGGATACTATTTCTGTTTGCATTGTTCATGTTAAATTTTAATAATAATTGTTCGACATATTTAGACTGATGAACAAAAATGCATCCTTCATACTTTTCTATTTGTAATCCAACAAAATTCTTTGCTTCACATGTTTTTATCTCAAAATTTTCTTTCAAATCATTTATTATTTTATTTAGAACATTAATATTACTTGAAATCAGAAGACCGTCATCAACATACAATAACAAATATACTTTTTGTTTGTCGATATGACCAATGTAGACACACCTGTCGGAATGGCTGTTTTTAAAACCAAACTTTTTTAATACACAGTCAAATTTGTGGTTCCAGCATTGAGGTGCTTGTTTTAGACCATAGAGTGATCTTTTGAGCTTGCACACAATATTTGATTGTACATTCAGACCTTCCGGTGGTGTCATGTAGATCTCTTCTTTTAAGTCTCCGTTCAAAAATGCCGTCTTTACATCGAACTGAATCATTTCAAGGTTATGCTAAGCAACTTCTGAAAGTAATATACGAACTGAATCATACCTTACAGTCGGAGAGAATGTTTCCGTGTAGTCAATGCCGTGTCTTTGTGCATAGCCCTTTGCGCAAAGTCTTGACTTGTAGAGAGGTCCAGATGGCTCGTCTTTGACGCGGAAAACCCATTTGCAGCCAATCACCTTTGCTCCTGGTGGTTTCTCTACCAATTGCCATGTCTGATTTTGTGCATGAGCTTTCAGTTCTTCTTTAATTGACTGTCTCCATTCTATAGCATTTGTTGAAGATATGGCTTCATCGTATGTTTTCGAAACAGCTTGAAACTCTAAATTTTCATCTAAACAAAGATAAGAATTAGCTTCACTTTTCAGTTTATTACTTTTAGACCTTGTTATGATATTTGTCGTTCTTTGCTCAGTAAATTCTATGCTTTCATCTGGTAAGTACATAGATCCTTCCTCAGCAGTATAAGAATCATCACTTCTTTCTGTGATCGATGATTCACTCTCAGAAATATTTTCCAGTGTGACATCGGTGCTGTCGTCGAGAACGTTCGATGATGCAGACTCTGATAACGGTGCTTTTGCATAATTTCGTTTAATTGAATTTTCCAAGAAAATCACATCTCTACTTTTTAATACAGTTTTTGTTTTCGGATCTATCAACCTGTATCCTTTTGTAGTTCCACAATAACCAATGAAAATCATTTTGCATGCCTTTGAATCCCACTTCTTTAGTTTTTCTTTCGGAATATGCACCATGGCTTCACATCCAAAGATTTTCATATGAGTCAAGTCAGGCTTTGTCCCGGACCACATCTCCTGAGGCGTTGAAAAAGCTAATGTTCGTATTGGACAACGGTTTGTTATATATATACTGCAGTAGACACTGCTTCTGCCCAATATGGTTTCTGTAATTTAGCATTAATAAGCATACATCGAGCTTTCTCTACCAACGTACGATTCATACGCTCTGCCAGGCCATTCTGCTGCGGAGTGTATGGATTAGACGTCTGATGTGTGATTCCTGAATTTTTCAAAAACTTTGTAAATTCTTTACTCAAATATTCTGTACCATTATCTGTGCGGAGAGTCTTAATTTTTAAGTTGAGTTGATTTTCCGCTAAAGCTTTGAACTCTTTAAACTTTTCAAATACATCTGACTTGTTATTTAGAAAATAGACAAATACTTTTCTGGTGTAGTCATCAATGAAAGTGAGAAAATAGCGGGCTCCTCCCAGAGACTTCACTTCCATAGGTCCACAGACGTCAGAATGAATTAGTTCCAAACTTTTCTTTGCTCGAGAACCTTCTGAAGAAAATAGCTGTCTGGTCTGTTTCCCTTCCAGGCATGAGACACAAATCATTTTGTCTTTGTTTTCTAATTTCAAGTTTACGTAATTTGAGAGTTTATTTAAATCAGCAAAATTCAAATGTGCCATTCTCTGATGCCATAAATAGCAATCGTCTTCATCAACAGCTGATACGTATGCTTGAATACTGTGTGTATTTAACCTGTACATATTGTTGATCAGTTTTGCTGCTGCCACTTCGGTATTCTGTTTATTGAATATTTTACAGCCTTGCTTATCGAACTTCACATGACATCTACTTTCAATTATCTGACTAACAGATAACAAATTGGTGGCTAATTCTGGAACGTATAGAACTTTTCGTACCTGTATTGTTTCTGTATTGCTTCACTTTCCAGCTATTTTGAGATTAACTTTCCCGCAACTTTTCACTTGTAGCATTTTGTCATTTGCAATTTTTATGCTGCTGATCGGAGGTGATGTTTCATCGTAGAGCCAATCACGGTGCATTGTCATGTGCATTGATGCTCCCGAATCGATGTACCAGTTACCATCAATTTTTGTCGTTGCTGAAAATGCTGCTACGTATCCAGAATTATCATTTGAGTTTTGTTCTTTCTTTTTATTTCTACAATTTTTGCTTATATGCCCATATTTATTGCAATTGTAACACCTTGGGCCTTTGCCGGATCTAGTTGGTTTGTCGGTAGACTGTTTAGCATTTTGCATTCGGTTGTCTTGTTCTTTTCTGATATACAGAGCTGCGGACTCAGAACTTCTGATATCCTGTAGAAGTTTAGTTTTCACTGAATCAGCCGTAATTGCTGCACCGGAGCTCTCAATTGCCATTATCATCGGTCTGTATACTTCGGGTAAACCAGCAAGCAGTAATGTACCCAACCACTCATCATCTACATTAAACCCAATGTTTCTTAGTTTGTGGGCGGTTGACATTATCTTGTTAATATAGTCTTCTATATTTTGGCAACTATCAAGCGTTGTAGTGATCAGATCTCTTAACAGGCCAACTCGACGCGTAAGTCCCTTATCATCAAAAGCCTTTTCCAAGTTTTTCCACACTTCTTTTGTAGTTCTAGCTTCTTGTATATGTATATAATTAATAGGATCAACCAATAATATGACTTTAGACTTAGCTTTCATGTCGAGTTTAACATCCACGTTTTCATTACTTTCTACGCAGCACCACAAATCTTCGTGTTGGAGGTATGTTTGAACAGCAAACTTCCATGTAGCGTAATTATCTCTTCCAGTCAGCTTTTCGATCAGTGCCATTTGATTATTTAACGACATTTTTGCTGATGAATAAGTTTTTACAGAACGTGCACGTGGCTAGTTAAGGTTAAAAAAAAAATTCACTGTAACTTGCTTTTATTGTTTTATAGCAGATTGAGCCTGGGCCCATAACCTGATAAAATTAATGAAAATGAATTTTATTTAACTTGTAACAAAAACGTTTTATACAATTTGAAATAACCTTGTTGTATAATAAAGCAAAAAGATCATTGAGTATATAATACTATAGAAGTATTCAAATAGAAATATAACAACAATTATTAATATTTTTATAAAATTCTTAACATATTTTTTTAACGTTTTAGGATGTCTTTAAAATTTTAAAAATTTTAAAAATTATTTTTAAAAATTTTTCTAAGTTTTAAAAATTATTTTTAAAATTTTTTCTAAGTTTTGAAAATTCATATATTAATACGAGTTTTTTTCAATGCAAATTTACATGTCAAACGTTTAAATCAAGTTTTTACCGTATTTAAACGTAATTTCCAGTAAATAACTTCGAAATAAGATTATATTATTGAATCTCATTTAACGGTGCAAAAATGCTTCAAAGTTGAATTTCTTAGTGTAAATCGATTGGAAAACGCAAAATAAAGCCGATTTATTAAAGAAAAATTTTTTTGCAAGTCAAATAAAAATATTAATTTTAAAAATGATTTTTTAAAATTTTTAAAATATTAAAATTTTTAACATTTTTAACATGATTTTTTTTACTTTTTAGAATGTTTTAAGACTTTTAAAATTTTAAAATTTTTTAAATTTCTTTTAAAAATTTTTCCAAGTTTTTAAAAATTCATAAAAATTATTAAAAAATTTTAAATGATTTTCTCGACGTTTTAGGATGTTTTAAGACTTTTAAAATTTTAAAATTTTTAAAAATTTTTTTTAAAAAATTAAAAATTTTAAAAGTCTTAAAACATTCTAAAACGTTGAGAAAATCATGTAAAAAATTTTAAAAATTTTAATAATTTTTATGAATTTTAAAACTAAGAAAAATTTAAAAAAAAATTTTTAAAAATTTTAAAAGTCTTAAAACATCCTAAAACGTTGAGAAAATTATGTAAAAATCTTTTAAAATTTTTAAAAACTTAGAAAAATTTTTAAAAAAAATTTTTAAAAATTTAAAAATTTTGAAAGTCTTAAAACATCCTAAAACGTAAAAAAAATCATGTTAGAAATTTTAAGAATTTTAATATTTTAAAAATTTTAAAAAATCATTTTTAAAATTATTATTTTTTTTTGACTTGCAAAAAAATTTTATTTTAATAAATCGGCTTTATTTTGCGTTTTCCAATCGATTTACACTAATAAATTCAACTTTGAAGCATTTTTGCACCGTTAAATGAGATTCAATTATATAATCTTATTTCGAAGTTATTTACTGGAAATTACGTTTAAATACGGTAAAAACTTGATTTAAACGTTTGACATGTAAATTTGCATTGAAAAAAACTCGTATTAATATATGAATTTTCAAAACTTAGAAAAATTTTTAAAAATAATTTTTAAAACTTAGAAAAATTTTTAAAAATAATTTTTAAATTTTTAAAATTTTTAAAGACTTACAACATCCTAAAACGTTAAAAAAAACATGTTAAGAATTTTATAAAAATATTAATAATTGTTGTTATATTTTTATTTGAATACTTCTATAGTATTATATACTCAATGATCTTTTTGCTTTATTATACAGCAAGGTTATTTCAAATTGTATAAAATGTATGTTTGTCAAATTTTAAATGTCTGTTTCAATTTGAATCTCTTAAATAAAACGTTTTTGTTACAAGTTAAATAAAATTCATTTTCATTAATTTTATCAGGTTATGGGCCCAGGCTCAATCTGCTATAAAACAATAAAAGCAAGTTACAGTGATTTTTTTTTTAACCTTAACTAGCCACGTTCTCGTTCTGTAAAAACTTATTCATCAGCAAAAATGTCGTTAAATAATCAAATGGCACTGATCGAAAAGCTGACTGGAAGAGATAATTACGCTACATGGAAGTTTGCTGTTCAAACATACCTCCAACACGAAGATTTGTGGTGCTGCGTAGAAAGTAATGAAAACGTGGATGTTAAACTCGACATGAAAGCTAAGTCTAAAGTCATATTATTGGTTGATCCTATTAATTATATACATATACAAGAAGCTAGAACTACAAAAGAAGTGTGGAAAAACTTGGAAAAGGCTTTTGATGATAAGGGACTTACGCGTCGAGTTGGCCTGTTAAGAGATCTGATCACTACAACGCTTGATAGTTGCCAAAATATAGAAGACTATATTAACAAGATAATGTCAACCGCCCACAAACTAATAAACATTGGGTTTAATGTAGATGATGAGTGGTTGGGTACATTACTGCTTGCTGGTTTACCCGAAGTATACAGACCGATGATAATGGCAATTGAGAGCTCCGGTGCAGCAATTACGGCTGATTCAGTGAAAACTAAACTTCTACAGGATATCAGAAGTTCTGAGTCCGCAGCTCTGTATATCAGAAAAGAACAAGACAACCGAATGCAAAATGCTAAACAGTCTACCGACAAACCAACTAGATCCGGCAAAGGCCCAAGGTGTTACAATTGCAATAAATATGGGCATATAAGCAAAAATTGTAGAAATAAAAAGAAAGAACAAAACTCAAATGATAATTCTGGATACGTAGCAGCATTTTCAGCAACGACAAAAATTGATGGTAACTGGTACATCGATTCGGGAGCATCAATGCACATGACAATGCACCGTGATTGGCTCTACGATGAAACATCACATCCGATCAGCAGCATAAAAATTGCAAATGACAAAATGCTACAAGTGAAAAGTTGCGGGAAAGTTAATCTCAAAATAGCTGGAAAGGGAAGCAATACAGAAACAATACAGGTACGAAAAGTTCTATACGTTCCAGAATTAGCCACCAATTTGTTATCTGTTAGTCAGATAATTGAAAGTAGATGTCATGTGAAGTTCGATAAGCAAGGCTGTAAAATATTCAATAAACAGAATACCGAAGTGGCAGCAGCAAAACTGATCAACAATATGTACAGGTTAAATACACACAGTATTCAAGCATACGTATCAGCTGTTGATGAAAACGATTGCTATTTATGGCATCAGAGAATGGCACATTTGAATTTTGCTGATTTAAATAAACTCTTGTAACGTGCTGTTTCTTCCGTTACTTATTTTAGGATAAAATAAGATACACTTGAATTTCGTAACGTGTGGTTTAATTAATAACAAATCGTACTGTGATAACAATAAATAATCGTACTTCGTCCCACTCAAACTCGCAGCCGTGTATAATAGATTAGATTTATGCGTAAATTAAAACAAAGTAAAAAAATATATATTACTGTTCTCTTGCTATAGATAATTCTTACTTTAATGTGGATTATATTTAACGGGGCAAGCCTCGCCACATTCAAAGAATTATGAAGAGAAAACTCAATTTAACTTGAATAAAACATTAGAGTGTACGACGTCGTGCTACTAATTTTCAACTAACTAAAAAAGAATTTTGATTTTTGATTCTAGAGAATTCGATTGACATTTTGAATGATGTAACACCGGCATTTTGAGAGAGAGTGGACGTATTCAAACAGTGGCGTGTGTTCGGGGCGTAGCATAACTAATAAATAAATTAGTTATGTTACATCCACCGCCACCGGGCAAAAAAAAATAAAGATATATAAATACATTTAAAAAAAATACAATAAATGGGAAAATATTACAACATATTATCATGTGATTATTTAAGCATTTAAAATTCAAATCAATTCCGGGGGTAGAACTTGCGAAGATGCTGGACGTGGGTACGAAAAAGATTGCCTCAGCGTTCATCTCGGAGTTCGACAGAAACCGGAGTAGTGAATCGGATGATGCGCCTTTGAGTAGACCACTTGGGTGTAAATTTCTTGCGCTCGTGACCTGGAACCGTCGGAGAGATGACCCGTTGAAGAACTAATTGACCTGGCTGGAACTGGTGTGCTGCCGGATGACGACGATCGTAATACCGTTTGCGCCGCGCCTGGCTGACTTCCAGGGCTTGAGCGACTTCTTCAGGAGTTGGAATCCGCTCAGGCGAAATCAGCTTGGCAACATTCCATAAATTATCGAGCGGTCTTGTCAATTCTCGCCCAAGAAATATGGATGCAGGAGACGTTCCGGTGGCTTCATGAATGGAATTATTTAACGAAAACGTTAACCACTGGAGCTGATGATCCCAACGAGAATGCTTCTCTGCGCATTGTTTCAACAGGATTGACAGACCTGCCACGATATTTCTATTGACACGTTCCGAGGCGTTTGCGGCTGGATTATACGGACTAGTATTAATTCTCTTGATTCCATACTTGAGACAATGACTTTTAAAGGTAGAACTGGTAAAACATCGTGCGTTATCGCTTACTATTGCATTAGGTGGGCCGTAACGACACCACAGAGATTCCAGTTTCTTAACAGTTGAATCTGAAGTGGCTCTAAGAGTTGGCATTATTTCCACCCATTTTGAAAAGGCGTCAACCAATACTAAGGCATATCTATTTCGGTTCGGAGTTAGACAGAGTGGACCTATATGGTCAATATAAACCTTTTCCCAGACCGCTGTAGGAGGTTCTGCGAACATCGGCGCTCCCCGATGTTGATTGGAAGCCTTACATCGTTGACATAATTCGCACGATTTTACGTAATTTCTTATATCTTCGTATAAGCCATTCCACCAGAAACGCCGAGCAATATCTCTGTAGGTTTTGGTTATACCGGGATGCGCACTCATATCCACGTCGTGATGATAGTATGTTATCATTTTTCGTATCGGTAGTGGAACATAAATCCTCCACAATCGATTTTTCCCCATTCGCTTCATCAGAACACCGTCCCGTATGCCGAAGTCGTTTACATCCTCACCCGAACGAATACGTTGGCGGATGCCTCGACAGAATGGGTCGCTTTCCTGATGTTGCTTGATAGAGACGAAAGATTGTGGAACATTATTTAACATATTTAAACAGTCAGTACTGTTGTAGTTATTGTCATCGTCCAGGTCTTCATCTTTGATATCATAGAGGCGTGAAAGGGCGTCTGCTACTGAGTTAACGGCTCCTCCGATGTGAATAATATCAAAGTCAAACTTCGAGATTTCGAGAATCCACCGGCCGACTTTGCCCATCTGACGCTGGTTACTGGAAAGCCATGAAAGCGCAGCGTTGTCAACCTGGAGGGTGAACTTGTGTCCCAACAGATAGTCTTGGAACTTTCGAAGACCAAAGATCATCGCCAATGCCTCCCTTTCGTATGTGGTGTAACGCTGTTCAACAGGTAATAACTTTCGACTTGCGTACTGAATAGCGTGAAGACCGTCATCAAATTGCTGTAATAAGACGGCGCCGAGAGCAGTATCACTTGCGTCAGTTCGAAGAACAAAACGATTGTCAAAATTAGGATAGCGGAGAACTGGAGCAATAGTCAATTTTTCCTTTAATTCTTTAAAGGCAGACAGTTGTTCGTCATTAAATTTGAATTTAACTACTTTCCGTTTGAGATTATTGAGCGGAGCTGCGATGCGCGCATACTCAGGTATAAATTTTGAGAAAAAGGAAGTCATACCAAGAAAAGATCGTACCTGTTTGATATTCGTTGGTGGCTCTAGCTTCTGAATCGCTTGTACTTTTTCTTGATCAACGTGAACACCTTCAGAGCTAATGATATGGCCGAGAAAACGGAGGCGAGACATAGCGAAAACCGACTTCTCAGGATTAGCTGTAAGACCCGCATTTCTGGGTCTATCCAAGACAATAGAAAGATGTTTAATATGCTCTTCGATATTAGAGCTGTAGATAAGCAGATCGTCGAAGTATGGCAGAACAAATTTGTATCGTAGATCGCCGAAGATATCTGTAATGATACGGTTTAACGCACTTGGAGACACCGCCAGTCCAAATGGAACGTGCGTAAAGCGATACTGTCCATGTGGTGTTACGAAGGCTGTAACGTTCTTAGATTTTTCAGCAAGCGGAATCTGATAAAAAGCGCTTGTAAGATCAATCGATGAAAATACGGTCGATCCGTGCAGCGTCATGAAAATATCTTCAGTCTTCGGTGACGGGAAAGCGTCAAAAATAATTTTCTTGTTGAGTTGACGGTAGTCAACGCACAACCGAGGAGTACCATCCTTCTTAGTAATTAAAAATGCTGGAGATGCATATGGACTAACGCATTTCTCTACGATGCCCTTGTTGATAAGTTTATTGACGTGGTCTGACATGTGTTGAGCCTTGGTTGGATTTAAGGTATATGGAGCTCTTCGAATAGGTGCTTTATCTTTAAGACGAATATCTAATGTGTATAGGTCAGTATGTCCAATACGATCAGTCAACACATCTTGATATGATTTTTTCAATCGCTTAATTTCTTCTTCTTGTTCAATTTTTAGCTTGAATGGTTGTTCCAATAGAAGAGAAATGGACTTAACATTCACTGATGAAAACGAAAGAGGAACAACAGCGTTCTTCATAGGAAATTTAAGAATTTTTTTATTAAAATCAAGGACTGCCTGCATATGTCGAAGACTGGAATTTCCAAGGATGAATGGACAAGACAAATCAGGAATTATTAAAAAGGTAAGTCTCCAGGTAAGTAATTGAATCTTGATAATTATATTAATTGCTTTTCTTATTTGTAGATATCGGCCATCCGCGACTCGGACTTGAGACTTGAACTTAACAATTTTCATTTTCTTACATTTTTTTAATTGAGACAGTACAGAAGAATGCGCAAAATTTACAGACGCGCCGGTATCCAGTAAACATTCAAACAGTTTATCGTTGATAGAAATTTTAATAAATGGCAATGATGAAGTATTATGAGTTTCTTTATCCAGAAATGAACAGTTGACATCCGATGGTGAGTAAATGAGTTTATTCTTTCTGGCAGGAATTAGTTTTTTGGATTCCTGTAATTTTTTGAGGTACTTGGTTGACTATAGGTACTATTTCGATTTAACGATAAAGATTCTTCTCTTTGTTTCGCAGCTTGAAGTAACGCTTGATTTTGTTCAATACGTCTAGCGGTAACTTGAAGTTGAGCGATAGTAGTTGGTACTTCTTTATCTCTGAGTTCTAGAAGAGTATTATAGTTCGCATTGGCCCATATCTGCAATGCCAATTCGTTCTCACTAATATCTACATTTAAGGCTATTGCTTTAGTATGTATATCATTTATAAAATTCCGAAATGATTCGTTAATGCCTTGTGTTCTTCTTACAAGTTTATTAATTAATTGTTGTTTGCTTACAGGTGAAATAAATTCAGAAATTAGCGAGACCTTCAATGAGTGCCAATTATTATGCTGCTGAAGAGCGAATGCCCACCAAATTCTTAAGTCATCGTGTACATAGTTCTGCAACGATTTCATCAACATGATCTCAGGTGCTAACTGTAAATTAACTATAGCTTCGACTTGCTGAATAAATTCAATTAGTTTAAATGGATCATCGCCGGCACAATGAGGAATCTTGCTGGTAATATCTTTCGCATCAACTCTGAAATCACAGACGGATACAGATGTGCGATCAACGAGACGAGTAGTTAGAGATGTTAAATTGTCAACATTGTCCATAAGTTTAGCTGTCATGCTCATGTGTGTAGCTGTTGCTCTGGCTAAAGGTGATGTTTGATGATAATTCGAATTCGACTGCATGCTATTATTAGTGATGGAAGTATTTGCTTGCTGATTTTCATTTGAAATTGTACTGACTCTTGGTTGCTGCAATTCTGCGTAAGTCGGTTGATGAGTCGCCAATATACCATTTGTATTTGAAAATACGGACTGCGAATTTGAAGATAATGGAACTGATGCGGCTTCAGTGAGACTTGGTAACGTTGAAACTGATTGCTGACGTAACTGAGCTTGATCATTTAGTGATACAGCCGGAGAAGAATGAATTATTTTGTCGTTACGAAGATTCATACTGTTTTCACTCTTATGAAGATCCTTTTTGCCCATCTGAACTTCGCTCTGCTACCAATTGTAACGTGCTGTTTCTTCCGTTACTTATTTTAGGATAAAATAAGATACACTTGAATTTCGTAACGTGTGGTTTAATTAATAACAAATCGTACTGTGATAACAATAAATAATCGTACTTCGTCCCACTCAAACTCGCAGCCGTGTATAATAGATTAGATTTATGCGTAAATTAAAACAAAGTAAAAAAATATATATTACTGTTCTCTTGCTATAGATAATTCTTACTTTAATGTGGATTATATTTAACGGGGCAAGCCTCGCCACATTCAAAGAATTATGAAGAGAAAACTCAATTTAACTTGAATAAAACATTAGAGTGTACGACGTCGTGCTACTAATTTTCAACTAACTAAAAAAGAATTTTGATTTTTGATTCTAGAGAATTCGATTGACATTTTGAATGATGTAACACCGGCATTTTGAGAGAGAGTGGACGTATTCAAACAGTGGCGTGTGTTCAGGGCGTAGCATAACTAATAAATAAATTAGTTATGTTACACTCTCAAATTACGTAAACTTGAAATTAGAAAACAAAGACAAAATGATTTGTGTCTCATGCCTGGAAGGGAAACAGACCAGACAGCTATTTTCTTCAGAAGGTTCTCGAGCAAAGAAAAGTTTGGAATTAATTCATTCTGACGTCTGTGGACCTATGGAAGTGAAGTTTCTGGGAGGAGCCCGCTATTTTCTCACTTTCATTGATGACTACACCAGAAAAGTATTTGTCTATTTTCTAAATAACAAGTCAGATGTATTTGAAAAGTTTAAAGAGTTCAAAGCTTTAGCGAAAAATCAACTCAACTTAAAAATTAAGACTCTCCGCACAGATAATGGTACAGAATATTTGAGTAAAGAATTTACAAAGTTTTTGAAAAATTCAGGAATCACACATCAGACGTCTAATCCATACACTCCGCAGCAGAATGGCCTGGCAGAGCGTATGAATCGTACGTTGGTAGAGAAAGCTCGATGTATGCTTATTAATGCTAAATTACAGAAACCATATTGGGCAGAAGCAGTGTCTACTGCAGCATATATATAACAAACCGTTGTCCAACACGAACATTAGCTTTTTCAACGCCTCAGGAGATGTGGTCCGGGACAAAGCCTGACTTGACTCATCTGAAAATCTTTGGATGTGAAGCCATGGTGCATATTCCGAAAGAAAAACTAAAGAAGTAGGATTCAAAGGCATGCAAAATGATTTTCATTGGTTATTGTGAAACTACAAAAGGATACAGGTTGATAGATCCGAAAACAAAAACTGTATTAAAAAGTAGAGATGTGATTTTCTTGGAAAATTCAATTAAACGAAATTATGCAAAAGCACCGTTATCAGAGTCAGCATCATCGAACGTTCTCGACGACAACAGCGATGTCACACTGGAAAATATTTCTGAGAGTTGTGCAGAGACGACCTATTCGCGGATTATTTGAGTCATATACGTTCCTTCGTGGAGTAATCATAGTAAAAATATTGTAATGAAATAACAACAATACGGTACCTAATTTAAATAAAGGTCATTGAACTGGCATTTCGACAATAGTGAAACATTGTTTAAAATTGTAAATAAAATATGACAAGGTCATCAGCTGAAATAGAATCAGATGTTTGTGTAGTAACAAACATAGCTATGTCAAGGACAATATAAAAATCGGTTGCCATAACAACCGGAGAGAAGCGTAGATACAAATAGCTGAGGCGGGGGACAAACGGTAGCTCCTGACGGACGAAAATCGCTTGACTCGACGTGAACTCTAGACAGACACCGTGAGAATAGACAAGACCAACGGGTAATTTTCAATATGTAAATAATTTCAGACAAGTCAATTGACAATCATGACAAGTGACTCAGTCTGTTGTATTATACGGCCATCAGCACACAATAGGGTTGAAATGTTAAATGTTTGAACATAGGTAAATAACAGTCACAATTAACGGGCTGATGTAGGGTTAGAAAGTAACGCTTCGACGCGACGTACACTAGCTGACTCGACATCACGTGAGTTGGCTAGTCAAATTGCCGGGAAAACCGACCCTATAAAAAGGGCAAAAACGCTCACAATTATTCATTAGATCCTGGAAAATGAAACTATAAACAACTCTAAAATATAGACAGAGTAAACACTTCTAAATACAGAGTATTAATTACCGGACTAATCCCCGTACGGCTATTCAGCTTATAAAGTATGTGGTATTTTTAGATTAAGATAATATTTTTATCAGTTAATAAAATTAACTCCAATAATTGGATGCAATGAAATTGATTTAGGCATCGCGAAATGTAAATGAATCTATGTTGATTTAGCAACGATAATAATTGCATTATAATAATAATAAATCAAAATAAAAGCCAAAGCGCTTAAAAGTATGATAATACAGATTAAATAAAGGTACGCTAAATATTGATTGAATAGATAAATAAATAATATTAATATGATAATTTAAATGATTTTACAATTAGAAAATCTAAGTCAAACCAGCGGTTTTAAACTAGCTAGATATGAAATATTGATTATAGGGTAACGTTTATTAGAAACTTTAAATTTAAAACTTATCGAAACTTGTAGTTTTTTTTTATACTATAGTTATTTAGTTCATGAAGTTTTTCCATTCAGATATAAATTGACAATTATGCATTAACTGTAAAATTCGTTTTGTTACTGAATAAATTATATTAGAACGTTGTTTGAATTGAACTTACTTGTTTTGATGAGTAGCTTTACTTATTTCAGCCACACAAACACACACATTACACTACGTCAACACGTACTACACTTTCCCACACCCGAATTACTGGGCGGTTCGCCAATACTGAGCAACCATTTTGGTGTGGCAGTCCAGTAATCCGGCACACATCTCGTACACTTCACTCGATTGTAATCCATCTGGATCATAGTTTCGGCTTTGTGTCTGGTGGGTTACAATCATACACAACCAATTAGGGGTAGTAAATGGGATCTTGGCCCTTGGCTCTGAGCAACCAAGCGAGGGCACGGATTCTGTTTGCTATCTGACACGACACCGTTCACCACAACGACACTGTACGCCCTACAATTAGCGAAGTGAGTAAAAGTAGGAATAAGTGAGTAAAAGTAGAAGTAAGTGGACACTTAATAGTCCTGGCATCCCGAAATCAATCAATTAGAGGTGTGGTGAAAGCCCATGTCCGGTCGAACACGACCGTAATTTCACTGCAGTGGCGTACTGCCGGACCCAAGGGGTAAGTTGATAAGACGCCAACACGGTTGTTCAAATCACCGTAAGGCGTTCCGGCAGGTAACAGCTGAGGGGACAAGCTGAACGCGATCACAGTTGGCATCCCTTGTATGGGATTTTTTTTTGAAAAAAAAAAAAGCCACAGTTAGCATCACCTTGCGAAGAAGATTTTTTTTGAAAAAAGCCACAGTTAGTATCCCTTTAATGGGAATATTTTGTTGAAAAAAATCACATTTAGCATCATCCCGTGGGAGAACTTTTTGAAAAAACAGTAGCACTTGTAAAACATTTTTTGTGAAAACAACACAGTCAGCACTTGTGAGGTCTGTTTGAAACTAAACCGTAGCGTTTATTATGTAGGAACTTTTTGAATTATTGAATAGAGTCAACAATCGTCCACACGTTAACAACAATTAAATCAGATCAGATCAAATTTAGTAATAATTCGCAATTAGAATTCCTTTGGATTAGAAATTTAGAAAGTTTAAAAAAAAAAGAGTAGGATAATTTCATCTGCGACTATACAGTTGAAAAAGGCAGAAAGTTCAACAATCATAAAAAAATCAGTTACAAAACGAATATTCAATAATTAGAGTCAAGAAATCAAAAACGCAAAAGGCTAGGTCGATAAGTTTTTTAAACAATAATAATAAAAAATTTTAAAATAAAGTAAATTAAATAAAACTGCACACCTGGTTTAATTTAAAAAAATAACGAACGAATAACAATTAAAAATCACACGTTAACAATTAAACAATTTATGATAATTGAAAAATTTAAATAAAGTTTAAATAAAGAGATTAACATATTAAATAAAATATTCGCGTAAAATTTAAATACGTGAAACGATTAAAAATGGAGCAGCAAAACCCCGAAAAAACATCGTTTCCGACGGAAATCAAAATCGACGCTGCGACCGCCAAGTTCATTGTAGCTATGCTAAAACGGCTAGACGTAAAAATGACGCAACTACAAGACGCAGTCGAACAGACACGAAGTGTGATCAGACAAAATCAGAACTCAAGAGAACAATCCCGCAACGACGCATTGGCGAGATGCGATGACACTATTCATCAATTAAAGGAAACCAATCAGCAATTGCAAATTACACAAAACCAGCAGAATAGCGAAATTAAACAGAGCGAAAGTAAACAAGACGATTTCAAATCCGACCCAGATCATGTGGAAGAGGATGTTGTGGAGCAAGTACCGGTGCATGAGGAAAAATTGGAAGCAATATCCACGCAAATAATGCAAGCGGACGCGGAAGCCGTAGTCGTAGATAGCCCTCTACCCCAATTAGACGTAACGATTCGGACCACTACCGTGACAGGTTTGCAACAATTAGCAAACCGGGAGCCGGTAAAGGGTCAAACAAAAAATTTCAGGGGTATGTCACAGAGAATATTAGCCGTGAGAGAACGACTAAAGAAAAGAGCCGCAGCTCGGAGAAAACGACATAACAAAGCTCCATTTACCCCGTTCCAGGTAGGCGACGTACCTTGGGAACAAGTCCACTACCGATCATCAGCGCTGGATAAAACTATAAAGAAGTTTTTCCTATTGTATGAAGGACCCTATCGGATCCAGAAAATACACAATGTAAACGCGTACGAACTAGTGCACCCTGATACGAACGAGTATCACAGCACCAGGAACGTTATCCACTTAAAAAAGTATAATTTAAGCGCCCGGAACAATAACCACCGGATAAAAAAATAAACAGTGACTAGACCGGTTGAATTAAAAAAGTGATAACGTGGCTATAAATAATGGATAATCGAAACTGATAAACGGGACAACGCGAGTTAAAATAACTAATAATAATTAATAACAAACAATAATAAATTTTGTTCGCCAAGAAGAAAAAACCGAGTTAATAATACAAGAAGTGTTAAACAGGATTTAATTAGCGATTGACTAGGTTTGATGACTAAAATGTTGTCAAATTATCGTTAATATAAAGAACTGAATAAACAATCTAATAATTATTTAACTTAGTGCGATAAATGATAATAATATTATAATAACATAAGTATGTAATAATAACCTTTAAAAAAAAAGAGGGCCGACAAAGGCAAACTTTAAGTATGTAATAATGACACTTAAAATCAACAAAAGGTTTTAAGTACCTAATAATCACGCCGAAAGACAACAATTGAACTAAAGAAATTATGGAAGACATCTTAGAGATTTTTTTCGATGATATTCGAGAGTGGGAGTTTTGCGACCCTCTGCCGAATTTGCAGAGTAGAAGGGTAGCGTACCCGGACGACCCCAGCAGGGCCGTAACCAATAAAGAAGAACTAATAGCTGCCGGTGTTATGCAGCGAACACCGCCAAAAAAGCGGAGACGTGAACTTTCTCCGACCAACCAGCAATATAATGGGCCATACCGGCTTATTCGTTTAGATTTGCCGCCAGTCCAGCGACGGGATAGACGACCACCGCTGGGAACGGTCCCAAAAATTTTTGACCATAGCGGAACCCCATGGCCATCCGCTAGGCAGCAAATAATAGTCGTAGACGAAGGAGAACCGCCAAGCTTGCTCAAAACTACGCCCGAACCACCAAGGCCAGTGATGAAGAAGGTTCGCCGTTGGGTGACGATCGACGGACGGCGGGTGCGTCGACGGGTGTTCGACCACGTCCGCACCCACTCCATCAACCAACAATAGGGTAAATGTGTAGTGTTTGTGCGCGGTCAAGTGACGGTGACAGTTTTTTATTGATTTGTT
The DNA here is from genome assembly GCA_039654895.1 of Mongoloraphidia duomilia. Classification (NCBI taxonomy): domain Eukaryota; kingdom Metazoa; phylum Arthropoda; class Insecta; order Raphidioptera; family Raphidiidae; genus Mongoloraphidia; species Mongoloraphidia duomilia. The sequence continues at coordinate 23,031,887 of CM077521.1, read as the reverse complement.
GTGTTTAAACTTTAATTTGAAAAAGAGAAACTTTGTTTAAAAGAAAATTCAGTTTATGAGATCTGGGAGTCTTTCGAACTATAGAATTTATCCTTGCGAGATATGATTCACAAATAGTCATTTTAAGCCGACTGGCATAGGCATAGTTTTATTTGTTAAATTATTTAAATTAGAATTTTAGGTTTGATAAGCGATCGAATAATATTTGCAAGGGAAAATTCCGAAATCGTACGTCTTCCAGACTATTAGAATAGTAACTCTTAGTTATAGTTGGTTTTGCTAAAAAGTTGTTTCAGTAATTAATTTTGATACACTTTTATTATTTTTCGTTTAGTAGGATCAATAGATCCGATAAGGAATTTTGAATTTTAAATAGTACTCAACGAAGAAATGTTATTTGAACAAATGCCAAGTAAGGTTCGTCACTTCTAATGTCATATGAATCTCTGGTTGTTTTTGTTGTAACTATACTCCAAAGCACATCCAGTTTCGAGGTGGGGGTGCTGTGCAGAGACGACCTATTCGCGGATTATTTGAGTCATATACGTTCCTTCGTGGAGTAATCATAGTAAAAATATTGTAATGAAATAACAACAATACGGTACCTAATTTAAATAAAGGTCATTGAACCGGCATTTCGACAATAGTGAAACATTGTTTAAAATTGTAAATAAAATATGACAAGGTCATCAGCTGAAATAGAATCAGATGTTTGTGTAGTAACAAACATAGCTATGTCAAGGACAATATAAAAATCGGTTGCCATAACAACCGGAGAGAAGCGTAGATACAAATAGCTGAGGCGGGGGACAAACGGTAGCTCCTGACGGACGAAAATCGCTTGACTCGACGTGAACTCTAGACAGACACCGTGAGAATAGACAAGACCAACGGGTAATTTTCAATATGTAAATAATTTCAGACAAGTCAATTGACAATCATGACAAGTGACTCAGTCTGTTGTATTATACGGCCATCAGCACACAATAGGGTTGAAATGTTAAATGTTTGAACATAGGTAAATAACAGTCACAATTAACGGGCTGATGTAGGGTTAGAAAGTAACGCTTCGACGCGACGTACACTAGCTGACTCGACATCACGTGAGTTGGCTAGTCAAATTGCCGGGAAAACCGACCCTATAAAAAGGGCAAAAACGCTCACAATTATTCATTAGATCCTGGAAAATGAAACTATAAACAACTCTAAAATATAGACAGAGTAAACACTTCTAAATACAGAGTATTAATTACCGGACTAATCCCCGTACGGCTATTCAGCTTATAAAGTATGTGGTATTTTTAGATTAAGATAATATTTTTATCAGTTAATAAAATTAACTCCAATAATTGGATGCAATGAAATTGATTTAGGCATCGCGAAATGTAAATGAATCTATGTTGATTTAGCAACGATAATAATTGCATTATAATAATAATAAATCAAAATAAAAGCCAAAGCGCTTAAAAGTATGATAATACAGATTAAATAAAGGTACGCTAAATATTGATTGAATAGATAAATAAATAATATTAATATGATAATTTAAATGATTTTACAATTAGAAAATCTAAGTCAAACCAGCGGTTTTAAACTAGCTAGATATGAAATATTGATTATAGGGTAACGTTTATTAGAAACTTTAAATTTAAAACTTATCGAAACTTGTAGTTTTTTTTTATACTATAGTTATTTAGTTCATGAAGTTTTTCCATTCAGATATAAATTGACAATTATGCATTAACTGTAAAATTCGTTTTGTTACTGAATAAATTATATTAGAACGTTGTTTGAATTGAACTTACTTGTTTTGATGAGTAGCTTTACTTATTTCAGCCACACAAACACACACATTACACTACGTCAACACGTACTACACTTTCCCACACCCGAATTACTGGGCGGTTCGCCAATACTGAGCAACCATTTTGGTGTGGCAGTCCAGTAATCCGGCACACATCTCGTACACTTCACTCGATTGTAATCCATCTGGATCATAGTTTCGGCTTTGTGTCTGGTGGGTTACAATCATACACAACCAATTAGGGGTAGTAAATGGGATCTTGGCCCTTGGCTCTGAGCAACCAAGCGAGGGCACGGATTCTGTTTGCTATCTGACACGACACCGTTCACCACAACGACACTGTACGCCCTACAATTAGCGAAGTGAGTAAAAGTAGGAATAAGTGAGTAAAAGTAGGAATAAGTGAGTAAAAGTAGAAGTAAGTGGACACTTAATAGTCCTGGCATCCCGAAATCAATCAATTAGAGGTGTGGTGAAAGCCCATGTCCGGTCGAACACGACCGTAATTTCACTGCAGTGGCGTACTGCCGGACCCAAGGGGTAAGTTGATAAGACGCCAACACGGTTGTTCAAATCACCGTAAGGCGTTCCGGCAGGTAACAGCTGAGGGGACAAGCTGAACGCGATCACAGAGTGAATCATCGATCACAGAAAGAAGTGATGATTCTTATACTGCTGAGGAAGGATCTATGTACTTACCAGATGAAAGCATAGACTTTATTGAGCAAAGAACGAAAAATATCATAACAAGGTCTAAAAGTAATAAACTGAAAAGTGAAGCTAATTCTTATCTTTGTTTAGATCAAAATTTAGAGTTTCAAGCTGTTCCGAAAACATACGATGAAGCCATATCTTCAACAAATGCTATAGAATGGAGACAGTCAATTAAAGAAGAACTGAAAGCTCATGCACAAAATCAGACATGGCAATTGGTAGAGAAACCACCAGGAGCAAAGGTGATTGGCTGCAAATGGGTTTTCCGCATCAAAGACGAGCCATCTGGACCTATTTACAAGTGAAGACTTTGCGCAAAGGGCTATGCACAAAGACACGGCATTGACTACACGGAAACATTCTCTCCGACTGTAAGGTATGATTCAGTTCGTATATTACTTTCAGAAGTTGCTCAGCATAACCTTGAAATGATTCAGTTCGATGTAAAGACGGCATTTTTGATTGGAGACTTTAAAGAAGAGATCTACATGACACCACCGGAAGGTCTGAATGTACAATCAAATATTGTGTGCAAGCTAAAAAGATCACTCTATGGTCTAAAACAAGCACCTCAATGCTGGAACCACAAATTTGACTGTGTATTAAAAAAGTTTGGTTTTAAAAACAGCCATTCCGACAGGTGTGTCTACATTGGTCATATCGACAAACAAAAAGTATATTTGTTATTATATGTTGATGACGGTCTTCTGATTTCAAGTAATATTAATGTTCTAAATAAAATAATAAATGATTTGAAAGAAAATTTTGAGATAAAAACATGTGAAGCAAAGAATTTTGTTGGATTACAAATAGAAAAGTCTGAAGGATGCATTTTTGTTCATCAGTCTAAATATGTCGAACAATTATTATTAAAATTTAACATGAACAATGCAAACAGCAATAGTATCCCAGTCGATCCTCATACAACACTGGAAAAGAGTACGCTGACAGATGAGAAGATTCAATATAGAGAAGCTGTCGGGTCTCTCATGCACTTAGCTATTGTTAGTAGACCTGACATTATGTACGGCGTCAGTTTGGTGAGTCGTTACCTTAATTGTTACGACCACACTAACTGGAACGTTGTAAAGAAAATAATGAAATATTTAAAGGAAACTAAAAACTATGGTTTATGTTATTCTTCATCACAGCAACATAAACTTGAAGGCTATAGTGACGCAGATTATGCCAAAGATGCGTGCACACGACGATCGATGACAGGATATGTTTTTTTGAAAAATGGAGCTGCTGCAACATGGGCAAGTCAACGTCAACAGAGTGTTGCACTATCCACCACCGAGGCTGAATTTATGGCCGCCTGTTCCGCCACAAAAGAAGCAATTTGGATTAGAAGGTTGTTGAAGGACATTGGTGAATATAATCAAGATACAGTGTGCTTAAAATAAAATTAAGCAAAATCGCAGGATAGTGGACAATATAATTTGATTTATTAAATTAAATGTACGACGTTTCGTCTATAGATTTAGACTTTTTCAAGTACATACATAAAAATAACTTGAAAAAGTCTAAATCTATAGACGAAACGTCGTACATTTAATTTAATAAATCAAATTATATTGTCCACTATCCTGCGATTTTGCTTAATTTTATTATAATCACGATGGACCCGATTTCTAATATAAAGTGTGCTTAAATATGGATAACCAAAGTGCAATTTGCCTGATTAAAAACGTGAACTATCATAACCGTTGCAAACATATAGATGTGAAGTATAATTTTATTAAAGAAAAGTTCACAGAAAAAATAATAGAATTGAAATATGTTTGTACTAAAGAGCAACATGCTGATATATTTACAAAAGCTCTTCCTAGAGATAAGTTTCAGTATCTTAGAAGCAAAATAGGTGTTAAAATAAAAATATTATGATTATTTTTGTTTATGAATAGTTCTTATTGTATTTAAAAAAAAAAAAAAAAAAGTTAATTTTTGGTGGAAGTGTTGTTATATTTCTATTTGAATACTTCTATAGTATTATATACTCAATGATCTTTTTGCTTTATTATACAACAAGGTTATTTCAAATTGTATAAAATGTATGTTTGTCAAATTTTAAATGTCTGTTTCAATTTTAATCTCTAAAATAAAACGTTTTTGTTACAAGTTAAATAAAATTCATTTTCATTAATTTTATTAATAATTTAAAAATTTTAAAAAATCATTTTAAAATTAATATTTTTAATTGACTTGCAAAAAAAATTTTTTTTAATAAATCGGCTTTATTTTGCGTATTCCAATCGATTTACACTAAGAAATTCAACTTCGAAGCATTTTTGCAACGTTGAATGAGGTTCAATAATAAAATCTTTTTTCGAAGTTATTAACTGCAAATTTCGTTAGAAATTCAACTTTGAAGCATTTTTGCACCGTTAAATGAGGTTCAATAATAAAACATTATTGAACCTCATTTAACGGTGCAAAAATGCTTCAAAGTGGAATTTCTAAGTGTAAATCGATTGGAAAACGCAAAATAAAGCCGATTTATTAAAAACAAAATTTTTTGCAAGTCAAATAAAAATATTAATTTTAAAAATGATTTTTTAAAATTTTTAAATTATTAATATTTTCATAAAATTTTTGACATGATTTTTTTAACGTTTTAGGATTTTTTAAGTCTTTAAAAATTTTAAAATTTTGAAAATTATTTTTAAACATTCATAAAAATTATAAAAAATTTAGAAAATTTTTAAATGACTTTCTCGACGTTTCAGGATGTTTTAAGACTTTTAAAATTTTAAAATTTTTAAAAATTTTTTTTAAAAATTTAAAAATTTTTAAAAATTTTTTTTAAAAATTTAAAAATTTTAAAAGTCTTAAAACATCCTAAAACGTTGAGAAAATCATTAAAAAAATTTTAAAATTTTTTATAATTTTTATGAATTTTTAAGACTTAGAAAAATTAAAAAAAAATTTTTAAAAATTTTAAAAGTTTTAAAACATCCTGAAACGATGAGAAAATCATGTAAAAATCTTTTAAAATTTTTAATAATTTTTATGAATTTTTGAAAACTTAGAAAAATTTTTAAAAAAAATTTTAAAAATTTTAAAATTTTAAAAGCCTTAAAACATCCTAAAACGTAAAAAAAATCATGTTAGAAATTTTAAAATTTTTAATATTTTAAAAATTTTAAAAAATCATTTTTAAAATCATTATTTTTATTTGACTTGCAAAAAGTTTTGTTTTTAATAAATCGGCTTTATTTTGCGTTTTCCAATCGATTTACACTTAGAAATTCAACTTTGAAGCATTTTTGCACCGTTAATTAATGAGGTTCAATAATAAAACATTATTGAACCTCATTTAACGGTGCAAAAATGCTTCAAAGTTGAATTTCTAAGTGTAAATCGATTGGAAAACGCAAAATAAAGCCGATTTATTAAAAAAAATTTTTTTTGCAAGTCAAGTAAAAATATTAATTTTAAAAATGATTTTTTAAAATTTTCAAATTATTAATATTTTCATAAAATTTTTAACATGATTTTTTTAACGTTTTAGGATTTTTTAAGTCTTTAAAAATTTTAAAATTTTAAAAATTATTTTTAAAAATTCATAAAAATTATAAAAAATTTTAAAAATTTTCAAATGATTTTCTCGACGTTTCAGGATGTTTTAAGACTTTTTAAATTTTTAAATTTTTAAAAATTTTTTTAAAAATTTAAAATTTAAAAATTTTAAAAGTCTTAAAACATCCTAAAACGTTGAGAAAATCATTTAAAAAATTTAAAAAATTTTTGTTTTATGAATTTTTAAGACTTAGAAAAATTTAAAAAAAAATTTTAAAAATTTTAAAAGTCTTAAAACATCCTGCAACGTTGAGAAAATCATGTAAAAATCTTTTAAAATTTTTAATAATTTTTATGAATTTTTGAAAACTTAGAAAAATTTTTAAAAAAAATTTTAAAAATTTTAAAATTTTAAAAGCCTTAAAACATCCTAAAACGTAAAAAAAATCATGTTAGAAATTTTAAAATTTTTAATATTTTAAAAATTTTAAAAAATCATTTTTAAAATCATTATTTTTATTTGACTTGCAAAAAATTTTGTTTTTAATAAATCGGCTTTATTTTGCGTTTTCCAATCGATTTACACTTAGAAATTCAACTTTGAAGCATTTTTGCACCGTTAAATGAGGTTCAATAATAAAACATTATTGAACCTCATTTAACGGTGCAAAAATGCTTCAAAGTTGAATTTCTAAGTGTAAATCGATTGGAAAACGCAAAATAAAGCCGATTTATTAAAAAAAATTTTTTTTGCAAGTCAAGTAAAAATATTAATTTTAAAAATGATTTTTTAAAATTTTCAAATTATTAATATTTTCATAAAATTTTTAACATGATTTTTTTAACGTTTTAGGATTTTTTAAGTCTTTAAAAATTTAAAAATTTTAAAAATTATTTTTAAAAATTCATAAAAATTATAAAAAATTTTAAAAATCTGGATAAAACGCTAAAATCTCCGTAACTAAAAGAGATAGACGATTTTTGTCAACGGGAATCGATTCAGCGTGTTTTTCTGCATAAGTACGCATAGTTTTTTCCAGATCAAAGCAAATTTATAGGGAAAAATTAAAAAATCTTAAAACGCTTATATCTCAGAAACTAAAAGAGATAGACGAGTTTTGTCAACGGGAATCGATTCAGCGTAAGTATGCATAGTTTTATCCAGATCAAAGCGAATTTATAGGGAAAAATTAAAAAATCTTAAAACGCTAAAATCTCCGAAACTAAAAGAGATAGATGATTTTTGTCAACGGGAATCGATTCAGCGTGTTTTTCTCCATAAGTATGCATAGTTTTATCCAGATCAAAGCGAATTTATAGGGAAAAATTAAAAAACTTAAAACGCTTATATCTCCGAAATTAAAATAGATAGACGATTTTTGTCAACGGGAATCGATTCAGCGTGTTCTTCTCCATAAGTATGCATAGTTTTATCCAGATCAAAGCAAATTTATAGGGAAAAATTAAAAAATCTTAAAACGCTTATATCTCCGAAACTAAAAGAGATAGACGATTTTTGTCAACGGGAATCGATTCAGCGTGTTTTTCTCCATAAGTATGCATAGTTTTATCCAGATCAAAGCAAATTTATAGGGAAAAATTAAAAAATCTTAAAACGCTTATATCTCCGAAACTAAAAGAGATAGACGATTTTTGTCAACGGGAATCGATTCAGCGTGTTCTTCTCCATAAGTATGCATAGTTTTATCCAGATCAAAGCAAATTTATAGGAAAAAATTAAAAAATCTTAAAACGCTTATATCTCCGAAACTAAAAGAGATAGACGATTTTTGTCAACGGGAATCGATTCAGCGTGTTTTTCTCCATAAGTATGCATAGTTTTATCCAAATCAAAGCAAATTTATAGGGAAAAATTAAAAAATTTTAAAACGCTAAAATCTCCGAAACTAAAAGAGATAGACGATTTTTGTCAACGGGAATCGATTCAGCGTGTTTTTCTCCATAAGTATGCATAGTTTTATCCAGATCAAAGCAAATTTATAGGGAAAAATTAAAAAATCTTAAAACGCTTATATCTCCGAAACTAAAAGAGATAGAAGATTTTTGTCAACGGGAATCGATTCAGCGTGTTTTTCTCCATAAGTATGCATAGTTTTATCCAGATCAAAGCAAATTTATAGGGAAAAATTAAAAAATCTTAAAACGCTTATATCTCCGAAACTAAAAGAAATAGACGATTTTTGTCAACGGGAATCGATTCAGCGTGTTTTTCTCCATAAGTATGCATAGTTTTATCCAGATCAAAGCAAATTTATAGGGAAAAATTAAAAAATCTTAAAACGCTTAAATCTCCGAAACTAAAAGAGATAGACGATTTTTGTCAACGGGAATCGATTCAGCGTGTTTTTCTCCATAAGTATGCATAGTTTTATCCAGATCAAAGCAAATTTATAGGAAAAAATTAAAAAATCTTGAAACGCTTATATCTTCGAAACTAAAAGAGATAGACGATTTTTGTCAACGGGAATCGATTCAGCGTGTTTTTCTCCTTAAGTATGCATAGTTTTATCCAGATCAAAGCAAATTTATAGGGAAAAATTAAAAAATCTTAAAACGCTTATATCTCCGAAACTAAAAGAGATAGACGATTTTTGTCAACGGGAATCGATTCAGCGTGTTTTTCTCCATAAGTATGCATACTTTTATCCAGATCAAAGCAAATTTATAGGGAAAAATTAAAAAATCTTAAAACGCTTATATCTTCGAAACTAAAAGAGATAGACGATTTTTGTCAACGGGAATCGATTCAGCGTGTTTTTCTCCATAAGTATGCATAGTTTTATCCAGATCAAAGCAAATTTATAGGGAAAAATTAAAAAATCTTAAAACGCTTATATCTCCGAAACTAAAAGAGATAGACGATTTTTGTCAACGGGAATCGATTCAGCGTGCTTTTGTCCATAAGTATGCATAGTTTTATCCAGATCAAAGCAAATTTATAGGGAAAAATTAAAAAATCTTAAAACGCTTATATCTCCGAAACTAAAAGAGATAGACGATTTTTGTCAACGGGAATCGATTCAGCGTGTTTTTCTCCATAAGTATGCATAGTTTTATCCAGATCAAAGAAAATTTATAGGGAAAAATTAAAAATCTTAAAACGCTTAAATCTCCGAAACTAAAAGAGATAGACGATTTTTGTCAACGGGAATCGATTCAGCGTGTTTTTCTCCATAAGTATGCATAGTTTTATCCAGATCAAAGCAAATTTATAGGGAAAAATTAAAAAATCTTAAAACGCTTAAATCTCCGAAACTAAAAGAGATAGACGATTTTTGTCAACGGGAATCGATTCAGCGTGTTTTTCTCCATAAGTATGCATAGTTTTATCCAGATCAAAGCAAATTTATAGGGAAAAATTAAAAAATCTTAAAACGCTTATATCTCCGAAACTAAAAGAGATAGACGATTTTTGTCAACGGGAATCGATTCAGCGTGTTTTTCTCCGTAAGTATGCATAGTTTTATCCAGATCAAAGCAAATTTATAGGGAAAAATTAAAAAATCTTAAAACGCTTAAATCTCCGAAACTAAAAGAGATAGACGATTTTTGTCAACGGGAATCGATTCAGCGTGTTTTTCTCCATAAGTATGCATAGTTTTATCCAGATCAAAGCAAATTTATAGGGAAAAATTAAAAAATCTTAAAACGCTTATATCTCCGAAACTAAAAGAGATAGACGATTTTTGTCAACGGGAATCGATTCAGCGTGTTTTTCTCCATAAGTATGCATAGTTTTATCCAGATCAAAGCAAATTTATAGGGAAAAATTAAAAAATCTTAAAACGCTTATATCTTCGAAACTAAAAGAGATAGACGATTTTTGTCAACGGGAATCGATTCAGCGTGTTTTTCTCCTTAAGTATGCATAGTTTTATCCAGATCAAAGCAAATTTATAGGGAAAAATTAAAAAATTTTAAAACGCTTATATCTCCGAAACTAAAAGAGATAGACGATTTTTGTCAACGGGAATCGATTCAGCGTGTTTTTCTCCATAAGTATGCATAGTTTTATCCAGATCAAAGCAAATTTATAGGGAAAAATTAAAAAATCTTAAAACGCTTATATCTCCGAAACTAAAAGAGATAGACGATTTTTGTCAACGGGAATCGATTCAGCGTGTTTTTCTCCATAAGTATGCATAGTTTTATCCAGATCAAAGCAAATTTATAGGGAAAAATTAAAAAATCTTAAAACGCTTATATCTCCGAAACTAAAAGAGATAGACGATTTTTGTCAACGGGAATCGATTCAGCGTGGTTTTGTCCATGAGTATGCATAGTTTTATCCAGATCAAAGCAAATTTATAGGGAAAAATTAAAAAATCTTAAAACGCTTATATCTCCGAAACTAAAAGAGATAGACGATTTTTGTCAACGGGAATCGATTCAGCGTGTTTTTCTTTATAAGTATGTATAGTTTTATCCAGATCAAAGAAAATTTATAGGGAAAAATTAAAAAATCTTAAAACGCTTAAATCTCCGAAACTAAAAGAGATAGACGATTTTTGTCAACGGGAATCGATTCAGCGTGTTTTTCTCCATAAGTATGCATAGTTTTATCCAGATCAAAGAAAATTTATAGGGAAAAATTAAAAAATCTTAAAACGCTTAAATCTCCGAAACTAAAAGAGATAGACGATTTTTGTCAACGGGAATCGATTCAGCGTGTTTTTCTCCATAAGTATGCATAGTTTTATCCAGATCAAAGCAAATTTATAGGGAAAAATTAAAAAATCTTAAAACGCTTATATCTCCGAAACTAATAGAGATAGACGATTTTTGTCAACGGGAATCGATTCAGCGTGTTTTTCTCCATAAGTATGCATAGTTTTATCCAGATCAAAGCAAATTTATAGGGAAAAATTAAAAAATCTTAAAACGCTTATATCTCCAAAACTAAAAGAGATAGACGATTTTTGTCAACGGCAATCGATTCAGCGTGTTTTTCTCCATAAGTATGCATAGTTTTATCCAGTTGAAAGCAAATTTATAGGGAAAAATTAAAAAATCTTAAAACGCTTATATCTCCGAAACTAAAAGAGATAGACGATTTTTGTCAACGGGAATCGATTCAGCGTGTTTTTCTCCATAAGTATGCATAGTTTTATCCAGATCAAAGCAAATTTATAGGGAAAAATTTAAAAATCTTAAAACTCTTATATCTCCGAAACTAAAAGAAATAGACGATTTTTGTCAACGGGAATCGATTCAGCGTGTTTTTCTCCATAAGTATACATAGTTTTATCCAGATCAAAGCAAATTTATAGGGAAAAATTAAAAAATCTTAAAACGCTTATATCTCCGAAACTAAAAGAGATAGACGATTTTTGTCAACGGGAATCGATTCAGCGTGTTTTTCTCCTTAAGTATGCATAGTTTTATCCAGATCAAAGCAAATTTATAGGGAAAAATTAAAAAATCTTAAAACGCTTATATCTCCGAAACTAAAAGAGATAGACGATTTTTGTCAACGGGAATCGATTCAGCGTGTTTTTCTCCATAAGTATGCATAGTTTTATCCAGATCAAAGCAAATTTATAGGGAAAAATTAAAAAATCTTAAAACGCTTATATCTCCGAAACTAAAAGAGATAGACGATTTTTGTCAACGGGAATCGATTCAGCGTGTTTTTCTCCATAAGTATGCATAGTTTTATCCAGATCAAAGCAAATTTATAGGGAAAAATTAAAAAATCTTAAAACGCTTATATCTCCGAAACTAAAAGAGATAGACGATTTTTGTCAACGGGAATCGATTCAGCGTGTTTTTCTCCATAAGTATGCATAGTTTTATCCATATCAAAGCAAATTTATAGGGAAAAATTAAAAAATCTTTAAACGCTTAAATCTCCGAAACTAAAAGAGATAGACGATTTTTGTCAACGGGAATCGATTCAGCGTGTTCTTCTCCATAAGTATGCATAGTTTTATCCAGATCAAAGCAAATTTATAGGGAAAAATTCAAAAATCTTAAAACGCTTATATCTCCGAAACTAAAAGAGATAGACGATTTTTGTCAACGGGAATCGATTCAGCGTGTTTTTCTCCATAAGTATGCATAGTTTTATCCAGATCAAAGCAAATTTATAGGGAATAATTAAAAAATCTTAAAACGCTAAAATCTCCGAAACTAAAAGAGGTAGACGATTTTTGTCAACGGGAATCGATTCAGCGTGTTTTTCTTCATAAGTATGCATAGTTTTATCCAGATCGAAGCAAATTTATAGGGAAAAATTAAAAAATCTTAAAACGCTAAAATCTCCGAAACTAAAAGAGATAGACGATTTTTGTCAACGGGAATCGATTCAGCGTGTTTTTCTCCATAAGTGTGCATAGTTTTATCCAGATCGAAGCAAATTTATAGGGAAAAATTAAAAAATCTTAAAACGCTAAAATCTCCGAAACTAAAAGAGGTAGACGATTTTTGTCAACGGGAATCGATTCATCGTGTTTTTCTCCATAAGTATGCATAGTTTTATCCAGATCAAAGCAAATTTATAGGGAAAAATTAAAAAATTAAAGCGCTTATATCTCCGAAACTAAAATAGATAGACCATTTTTGTCGACGGGAATCGATTCAGCGTGTTCTTCTCCATAAGTATGCATAGTTTTATCCAGATCAAAGCAAATTTATAGGGAAAAATTAAAAAATCTTAAAACGCTTATATCTCCGAAACTAAAAGAGATAGACGATTTTTGTCAACGGGAATCGATTCAGCGTGTTTTTCTCCATAAGTATGCATAGTTTTATCCAGATCAAAGCAAATTTATAGGGAAAAATTAAAAAATCTTAAAACGCTTATATCTCCGAAACTAAAAGAGATAGACGATTTTTGTCAACGGGAATCGATTCAGCGTGTTCTTCTCCATAAGTATGCATAGTTTTATCCAGATCAAAGCAAATTTATAGGGAAAAATTAAAAAATCTTAAAACGCTTATATCTCCGAAACTAAAAGAGATAGACGATTTTTGTCAACGGGAATCGATTCAGCGTGTTTTTCTCCATAAGTATGCATAGTTTTATCCAGATCAAAGCAAATTTATAGGGAAAAATTAAAAAATTTTAAAACGCTAAAATCTCCGAAACTAAAAGAGATAGACGATTTTTGTCAACGGGAATCGATTCAGCGTGTTTTTCTCCATAAGTATGCATAGTTTTATCCAGATCAAAGCAAATTTATAGGGAAAAATTAAAAAATCTTAAAACGCTTATATCTCCGAAACTAAAAGAGATAGAAGATTTTTGTCAACGGAAATCGATTCAGCGTGTTTTTCTCCATAAGTATGCATAGTTTTATCCAGATCAAAGCAAATTTATAGGGAAAAATTAAAAAATCTTAAAACGCTTATATCTCCGAAACTAAAAGAGATAGACGATTTTTGTCAACGGGAATCGATTCAGCGTGTTTTTCTCCATAAGTATGCATAGTTTTATCCAGATCAAAGCAAATTTATAGGGAAAAATTAAAAAATCTTAAAACGCTTATATCTCCGAAACTAAAAGAGATAGACGATTTTTGTCAACGGGAATCGATTCAGCGTGTTTTTCTCCATAAGTATGCATAGTTTTATCCAGATCAAAGCAAATTTATAGGGAAAAATTAAAAAATCTTGAAACGCTTATATCTTCCGAAACTAAAAGAGATAGACGATTTTTGTCAACGGGAATCGATTCAGCGTGTTTTTCTCCTATAAGTATGCATAGTTTTATCCAGATCAAAGCAAATTTATAGGGAAAAATTAAAAAATCTTAAAACGCTTATATCTCCGAAACTAAAAGAGATAGACGATTTTTGTCAACGGGAATCGATTCAGCGTGTT
>CM077521.1:22999993-23017902 GCA_039654895.1 Mongoloraphidia duomilia | reverse complement strand
AACGGGAATCGATTCAGCGTGTTTTTCTCCATAAGTATGCATAGTTTTATCCAGATCGAAGCAAATTTATAGGGAAAAATTAAAAAATCTTAAAACGCTAAAATCTCCGAAACTAAAAGAGATAGACGATTTTTGTCAACGGGAATCGATTCAGCGTGTTTTTCTCCATAAGTATGCATAGTTTTATCCAGATCAAAGCAAATTTATAGGGAAAAATTAAAAAATTAAAACGCTTATATCTCCGAAACTAAAAGAGATAGACGATTTTTGTCAACGGGAATCGATTCAGCGTGTTTTTCTCCATAAGTATGCATAGTTTTATCCAGATCGAAGCAAATTTATAGGGAAAAATTAAAAAATCTTAAAACGCTAAAATCTCCGAAACTAAAAGAGATAGACGATTTTTGTCAACGGGAATCGATTCAGCGTGTTTTTCTCCATATGTATGCATAGTATTTATCCAGATCGAAGCAAATTTATAGGGAAAAATTAAAAAATCTTAAAACGCTAAAATCTCCGAAACTAAAAGAGATAGACGATTTTTGTCAACGGGAATCGATTCAGCGTGTTTTTCTCCATAAGTATGCATAGTTTTATCCAGATCGAAGCAAATTTATAGGGAAAAATTAAAAAATTAAAACGCTTATATCTCCGAAACTAAAATAGATAGACGATTTTTGTCAACGGGAATCGATTCAGCGTGTTCTTCTCCATAAGTATGCATAGTTTAATCCAGATCAAAGCAAAGTTATAGGGAAAAATTAAAAAATTAAAACGCTTATATCTCCGAAACTAAAATAGATAGACGATTTTTGTCAACGGGAATCGATTCAGCGTGTTCTTCTCCATAAGTATGCATTGTTTTATCCAGATCAAAGCAAATTTATAGGGAAAAATTCAAAAATCTTAAAACGCTTATATCTCCGAAACTAAAAGAGATAGACGATTTTTGTCAACGGGAATCGATTCAGCGTGTTTTTCTCCATAAGTATGCATAGTTTTATCCAGATCAAAGCAAATTTATAGGGAAAAATTAAAAAATCTTAAAACGCTTATATCTCCGAAACTAAAAGAGATAGACGATTTTTGTCAACGGGAATCGATTCAGCGTGTTTTTCTCCATAAGTATGCATAGTTTTATCCAGATCGAAGCAAATTTATAGGGAAAAATTAAAAAATCTTAAAACGCTTATATCTCCGAAACTAAAAGAGATAGACGATTTTTGTCAACGGGAATCGATTCAGCGTGTTTTTCTCCATAAGTATGCATAGTTTTATCCAGATCGAAGCAAATTTATAGGGAAAAATTAAAAAATCTTAAAACGCTTATATCTCCGAAACTAAAAGAGATAGACGATTTTTGTCAACGGGAATCGATTCAGCGTGTTTTTCTCCATAAGTATGCATAGTTTTATCCAGATCGAAGCAAATTTATAGGGAAAAATTAAAAAATCTTAAAACGCTAAAATCTCCGAAACTAAAAGAGATAGACGATTTTTGTCAACGGGAATCGATTCAGCGTGTTTTTCTCCATAAGTATGCATAGTTTTATCCAGATCGAAGCAAATTTATAGGGAAAAATTAAAAAATCTTAAAACGCTAAAATCTCCGAAACTAAAAGAGATAGACGATTTTTGTCAACGGGAATCGATTCAGCGTGTTTTTCTCCATAAGTATGCATAGTTTTATCCAGATCGAAGCAAATTTATAGGGAAAAATTAAAAAATCTTAAAACGCTAAAATCTCCGAAACTAAAAGAGATAGACGATTTTTGTCAACGGGAATCGATTCAGCGTGTTTTTCTCCATAAGTATGCATAGTTTTATCCAGATCGAAGCAAATTTATAGGGAAAAATTAAAAAATCTTAAAACGCTTATATCTCCGAAACTAAAAGAGATAGACGATTTTTGTCAACGGGAATCGATTCAGCGTGTTTTTCTCCATAAGTATGCATAGTTTTATCCAGATCAAAGCAAATTTATAGGGAAAAATTAAAAAATCTTAAAACGCTTATATCTCCGAAACTAAAAGAGATAGACGATTTTTGTCAACGGGAATCGATTCAGCGTGTTTTTCTCCATAAGTATGCATAGTTTTATCCAGATCGAAGCAAATTTATAGGGAAAAATTAAAAAATCTTAAAACGCTTATATCTCCGAAACTAAAAGAGATAGACGATTTTTGTCAACGGGAATCGATTCAGCGTGTTTTTCTCCATAAGTATGCATAGTTTTATCCAGATCAAAGCAAATTTATAGGGAAAAATTAAAAAATCTTAAAACGCTTATATCTCCGAAACTAAAAGAGATAGACGATTTTTGTCAACGGGAATCGATTCAGCGTGTTTTTCTCCATAAGTATGCATAGTTTTATCCAGATCAAAGCAAATTTATAGGGAAAAATTAAAAAATCTTAAAACGCTAAAATCTCCGAAACTAAAAGAGATAGACGATTTTTGTCAACGGGAATCGATTCAGCGTGTTTTTCTCCATAAGTATGCATAGTTTTATCCAGATCGAAGCAAATTTATAGGGAAAAATTAAAAAATCTTAAAACGCTAAAATCTCCGAAACTAAAAGAGATAGACGATTTTTGTCAACGGGAATCGATTCAGCGTGTTTTTCTCCATAAGTATGCATAGTTTTATCCAGATCGAAGCAAATTTATAGGGAAAAATTAAAAAATCTTAAAACGCTAAAATCTCCGAAACTAAAAGAGATAGACGATTTTTGTCAACGGGAATCGATTCAGCGTGTTTTTCTCCATAAGTATGCATAGTTTTATCCAGATCAAAGCAAATTTATAGGGAAAAATTAAAAAATCTTAAAACGCTTATATCTCCGAAACTAAAAGAGATAGACGATTTTTGTCAACGGGAATCGATTCAGCGTGTTTTTCTCCATAAGTATGCATAGTTTTATCCAGATCAAAGCAAATTTATAGGGAAAAATTAAAAAATCTTAAAACGCTAAAATCTCCGAAACTAAAAGAGATAGACGATTTTTGTCAACGGGAATCGATTCAGCGTGTTTTTCTCCATAAGTATGCATAGTTTTATCCAGATCAAAGCAAATTTATAGGGAAAAATTAAAAAATCTTAAAACGCTTATATCTCCGAAACTAAAAGAGATAGACGATTTTTGTCAACGGGAATCGATTCAGCGTGTTTTTCTCCATAAGTATGCATAGTTTTATCCAGATCAAAGCAAATTTATAGGGAAAAATTAAAAAATTAAAACGCTTATATCTCCGAAACTAAAATAGATAGACGATTTTTGTCAACGGGAATCGATTCAGCGTGTTTTTCTCCATAAGTATGCATAGTTTTATCCAGATCGAAGCAAATTTATAGGGAAAAATTAAAAAATCTTAAAACGCTAAAATCTCCGAAACTAAAAGAGATAGACGATTTTTGTCAACGGGAATCGATTCAGCGTGTTTTTCTCCATAAGTATGCATAGTTTTATCCAGATCAAAGCAAATTTATAGGGAAAAATTAAAAAATTAAAACGCTTATATCTCCGAAACTAAAATAGATAGACGATTTTTGTCAACGGGAATCGATTCAGCGTGTTCTTCTCCATAAGTATGCATAGTTTTATCCAGATCAAAGCAAATTTATAGGGAAAAATTAAAAAATTAAAACGCTTATATCTCCGAAACTAAAAGAGATAGACGATTTTTGTCAACGGGAATCGATTCAGCGTGTTCTTCTCCATAAGTATGCATAGTTTTTTCCAGATCAAAGCAAATTTATAGGGAAAAATTCAAAAATCTTAAACGCTTATATCTCCGAAACTAAAAGAGATAGACGATTTTTGTCAACGGGAATCGATTCAGCGTGTTTTTCTCCATAAGTATGCATAGTTTTATCCAGATCAAAGCAAATTTATAGGGAAAAATTAAAAAATCTTAAAACGCTAAAATCTCCGAAACTAAAAGAGATAGACGATTTTTGTCAACGGGAATCGATTCAGCGTGTTTTTCTCCATAAGTATGCATAGTTTTATCCAGATCGAAGCAAATTTATAGGGAAAAATTAAAAAATCTTAAAACGCTAAAATCTCCGAAACTAAAAGAGATAGACGATTTTTGTCAACGGGAATCGATTCAGCGTGTTTTTCTCCATAAGTATGCATAGTTTTATCCAGATCGAAGCAAATTTATAGGGAAAAATTAAAAAATCTTAAAACGCTTAAATCTCCGAAACTAAAAGAGATAGACGATTTTTGTCAACGGGAATCGATTCAGCGTGTTTTTCTCCATAAGTATGCATAGTTTTATCCAGATCGAAGCAAATTTATAGGGAAAAATTAAAAAATCTTAAAACGCTAAAATCTCCGAAACTAAAAGAGGTAGACGATTTTTGTCAACGGGAATCGATTCAGCGTGTTTTTCTCCATAAGTGTGCATAGTTTTATCCAGATCGAAGCAAATTTATAGGGAAAAATTAAAAAATCTTAAAACGCTAAAATCTCCGAAACTAAAAGAGGTAGACGATTTTTGTCAACGGGAATCGATTCAGCGTGTTTTTCTCCATAAGTATGCATAGTTTTATCCAGATCAAAGCAAATTTATAGGGAAAAATTAAAAAATTAAAACGCTTATATCTCCGAAACTAAAATAGATAGACGATTTTTGTCAACGGGAATCGATTCAGCGTGTTTTTCTCCATAAATATGCATAGTTTTATCCAGATCGAAGCAAATTTATAGGGAAAAATTAAAAAATTAAAACGCTTATATCTCCGAAACTAAAATAGATAGACGATTTTTGTCAACGGGAATCGATTCAGCGTGTTCTTCTCCATAAGTATGCATAGTTTAATCCAGATCAAAGCAAAGTTATAGGGAAAAATTAAAAAATTAAAACGCTTATATCTCCGAAACTAAAATAGATAGACGATTTTCGTCAACGGGAATCGATTCAGCGTGTTCTTCCCCATAACTATGCATTGTTTTATCCAGATCAAAGCAAATTTATAGGGAAAAATTCAAAAATCTTAAAACGCTTATATCTCCGAAACTAAAAGAGATAGACGATTTTAGTCAACGGGAATCGATTCAGCGTGTTTTTCTCCAAAAGTATGCATAGTTTTATCCAGATCAAAGCAAATTTATAGGGAAAAATTAAAAAATCTTAAAACGCTTATATCTCCGAAACTAAAAGAGATAGACGATTTTTGTCAACGGGAATCGATTCAGCGTGTTTTTCTCCATATGTATGCATATATTTATCCAGATCGAAGCAAATTTATAGGGAAAAATTAAAAAATATTAAAACGCTAAAATCTCCGTAACTAAAAGAGATAGACGATTTTTGTCAACGGGAATCGATTCAGCGTGTTTTTCTCCATAAGTATGCATAGTTTTATCCAGATCGAAGCAAATTTATAGGGAAAAATTAAAAAATCATAAAACGCTAAAATCTCCGAAACTAAAAGAGATAGACGATTTTTGTCAACGGGAATCGATTCAGCGTGTTTTTCTCCATAAGTATGCATAGTTTTATCCAGATCAAAGCAAATTTATAGGGAAAAATTAAAAAATCTTAAAACGTTTATATCTCCGAAACTAAAAGAGTTAGACGATTTTTGTCAACGGGAATCGATTCAGCGTGTTTTTCTCCATAAGTATGCATAGTTTTATCCAGATCGAAGCAAATTTATAGGGAAAAATTAAAAAATATTAAAACGCTAAAATCTCCGAAACTAAAAGAGGTAGACGATTTTTGTCAACGGGAATCGATTCAGCGTGTTTTTCTCCATAAGTATGCATAGTTTTACCCAGATCGAAGCAAATTTATAGGGAAAAATTAAAAAATCTTAAAACGCTTATATCTCCGAAACTAAAAGAGATAGACAATTTTTGTCAACGGGAATCGATTCAGCGTGTTTTTCTCCATAAGTGTGCATAGTTTTATCCAGATCGAAGCAAATTTATAGGGAAAAATTAAAAAATCTTAAAACGCTAAAATCTCCGAAACTAAAAGAGGTAGACGATTTTTGTCAACGGGAATCGATTCAGCGTGTTTTTCTCCATAAGTATGCATAGTTTAATCCAGATCAAAGCAAATTTATAGGGAAAAATTAAAAAATTAAAACGCTTATATCTCCGAAACTAAAATAGATAGACGATTTTTGTCAACGGGAATCGATTCAGCGTGTTTTTCTCCATAAGTATGCATAGTTTTATCCAGATCGAAGCAAATTTATAGGGAAAAATTAAAAAATCTTAAAACGCTAAAATCTCCGAAACTAAAAGAGATAGACGATTTTTGTCAACGGGAATCGATTCAGCGTGTTTTTCTCCATATGTATGCATATATTTATCCAGATCGAAGCAAATTTATAGGGAAAAATTAAAAAATATTAAAACGCTAAAATCTCCGTAACTAAAAGAGATAGACGATTTTTGTCAACGGGAATCGATTCAGCGTGTTTTTCTCCATAATTATGCATAGTTTTATCCAGATCGAAGCAAATTTATAGGGAAAAATTAAAAAATCTTAAAACGCTAAAATCTCCGAAACTAAAAGAGGTAGACGATTTTTGTCAACGGGAATCGATTCAGCGTGTTTTTCTCCATAAGTATGCATAGTTTAATCCAGATCAAAGCAAATTTATAGGGAAAAATTAAAAAATTAAAACGCTTATATCTCCGAAAATAAAATAAATAGACGATTTTTGTCAACGGGAAACGATTCAGCGTGTTTTTCTCCATATGTATGCATATATTTATCCAGATCGAAGCAAATTTATAGGGAAAAATTAAAAAATATTAAAACGCTAAAATCTCCGTAACTAAAAGAGATAGACGATTTTTGTCAACGGGAATCGATTCAGCGTGTTCTTCTCCATAAGTATGCATAGTTTTTTCCAGATCAAAGCAAATTTATAGGGAAAAATTCAAAAATCTTAAAACGCTTATATCTCCGAAACTAAAAGAGATAGACGATTTTTGTCAACGGGAATCGATTCAGCGTGTTTTTCTCCATAAGTATGCATAGTTTTATCCAGATCAAAGCAAATTTATAGGGAATAATTAAAAAATCTTAAAACGCTAAAATCTCCGAAACTAAAAGAGGTAGACGATTTTTGTCAACGGGAATCGATTCAGCGTGTTTTTCTCCATAAGTATGCATAGTTTTATCCAGATCGAAGCAAATTTATAGGGAAAAATTAAAAAATCTTAAAACGCTAAAATCTCCGAAACTAAAAGAGATAGACGATTTTTGTCAACGGGAATCGATTCAGCGTGTTTTTCTCCATAAGTATGCATAGTTTTATCCAGATCAAAGCAAATTTATAGATAAAAAATTAAAAAATCTTAAAACGTTTATATCTCCGAAACTAAAAGAGATAGACGATTTTTGTCAACGGTGTAAGAACAAAATATGTTCTTACTTTTAATAAATAAAACACAATATATTCTATTAGAATAAATTCGTAATGAAATATGTTTTCTTCGATATGATATTTTTATGAATTCAAAACGAAAAAAGTGTTATTGATTATCAACAACTTTCAATTTTATGGCGTCGCTATGTAAAAATAATTTTGAAAAAGGCATATCAAGAATGAGTGTAATGTAACAAAATTATTGCTACATTACACCCCCCCTGCGCGTGGAAAAAAAATTGAAATGGAAGGTTCGAACTTCCAAACCAACTGCAAAACACCACGCGCAGGAAACAAAATTAGCTGTCTGATAATATATTAAATATAAACAAAATAATGTACAAATCATTAAATAATACACACTGAAAACGAGTCAATTTTCAATGTTTGCAGTTTTTAAACGATCACAAGAAACACTATCTTGACGACCATTAATGTCTAAAATAAAGTATTTATCACTTTTTGAAATAACACGAAAAGGTCCACTGTATGATGGTTTCAAACTTGAGAAAGCGTTAATGTTTCGCACAAACACAAAATCTGCATTAATTAGTGGATTTGAACACTTAGGAAACTCTTTATCAAAATAGTACTTCGGCAAATTTGTTTTTAAACGATTAATAAAATCACTATCAGTAGAATTTAATAGTTTTTGTTCAAAAAATTCTGCAGGAAGTCTAAGGGAAGATCCATATAACATCTCAGCAGGACTGGCATTCACTTCTTTCTTTATTGAAGAACGAATAGAGAGTAAAGTCCAAGGTAAAACATCAATCCAGTTTTGATGATTAGAACATTTCAAAGATTCTTTTAAACGTCTATGGAATCTTTCGACGAGGCCATTAGATTGGGGATGATAGCTTGTCGTCATTATATGTTCAGTACCTATTTCTTTAAGAAAATGTTTCCACATGATTGACTGAAATTGCAGTCCTCTGTCAGTAGTAATTTTTCCTGGACAACCAAAACGGGAAATCCAGTCAGAAATGAAAACATTGATTATATTTTCAGTTGAAATGTCTGTTAATGGTAAAGCTTCTGGCCAACGTGAAAAACGGTCAACGATGGTCAGTAGATACTTGAATCCATTACAAAAGGGTAAAGATACAATATCTAAATGTATATGATCAAATCTGTTATCAGGTTCCTTAATAGGAAAAATTGGTAGTTTCACATGAGTCGTTATCTTATTTTGCTGGCAATTTAAACAATGCCTTGTCCATTCTCTTACTTGTTTATTCATACCTGGCCAAAAAAATCTGTTGACCAATTGATTTTGCGTTGAACGTATACCAGGATGACCGAGATTATGAACAGAATCAAAAATATTTCGTCGAAAATCATCTGGTATATAAGGACGAGGTTTCTTTGTTGAAAACTCACACCAAATCATTTTTCCGTTTTTTAATTTAAATTGTTTAAAATTAAATTTCGGTTTTGAAATTAATTTTAAAAGTTCTTGATTGTTACTTTGTGCAATAGAAATGTCATTGAAATCTATTGACATGCCATCAGGGCAATAAACTTGATTAATACGTTTTTTATTTGTTTTAACATTGATAATATTTATTCTTGAAAGAACATCAGCAGGGATGTTTTCTTTGCCTTTAATGTGACACACATCTGACGTAAATTGTTGAATAAATAAAAGTTGTCGGAGTTCTCTTGGTAGATAATTATCCGATTTAGATTTCAACGCCAAAGTAATTGGACGATGATCAGTAAAAATTGTAAAATGACGACCTTCAATATAATGTCTGAACTTCTTAATTGAGCAATAAATTGCCAGAAGTTCTCGTGAAAATACACTGTACTTTGTTTCTGTTTTTGTTAACTTCCTGGAGAAAAAAGCAAGTGGCTTGAATTCATTATTAATTTTCTGTTGAAGAACTGCACCAATTCCAATATCTGAAGCATCGGTGCTGATAGACAATGGTGCTCCTCGAACAGGATGCGAAAGAAGGGCACATTGTGCTAATGCGTTCTTCGCGTACTTAAATGATTCCAAAGCTGGAACATCAAGAGATACAGGTTTATCTGTAGCTTTACCAGGAATTATAAATTTATTTAAAGGAGCTAAAATTGATCCACAATTATAAATAAATCTATTATAAAAATTAATTAATCCTAAAAAGTTACGTAACTTTCGTTGAGAATCAGGAATAGGATAATCTTGAATAACTTTGACTTTTTCTGGTAGTGGACTAATTCCGTTAGTTGTGACAAGGTGTCCTAAGAAAGTGAGTTCTTTCACTGCAAAGATACATTTTTTTGAATTAATTGTTAAGCCAAAATCATTTAATCTTTTGAAAAGTAAATTTATATGATTAAGATGTTGTTCTTCATCATCGCTAAAAACTAAAATGTCATCTAAATACACAAATACAAAATTAAAACCGGAAATAACTGTCGACATAAATCTTGAAAAAGTTTGACCAGCATTTCTCAGACCAAAATTCATCTGTAAATATTCAAAAGAACCAAATGGAGTAATAATAGTAGTTTTGGGAATATCATCGGGATGTATTGGAATTTGGAAATACGCTTGTTTTAAATCTATTTTAGAAAATATTTTTTTGTTTGAAATTTTGTACGTAAAATCTTGTAAAAAAGGAATGGGATATCTGTCAGGAATAGTAATAGCATTAAGTCTACGATAATCTCCACAGGCACGATAAGATCCGTCTTCTTTTTTGACCATGTGAAGAGGGCTTGACCAGGGGCTATTAGAACGTCTAACAATTCCTGACTCAAGTAGTCTATCAAATTCAGATTTGGCAATATCGTATTGTTCAGGATTAAGTCTTCTAGGTGCAGAAAAAATTGGTTTACCATCAGTAAAAATTCTGTGAAAAAAATTATGATTAATTTTTTTCTTAAGGTCAAAATTAGTTAAATCAGGGTATTTGTCAAGTAATTTTAAATATGGGTTAGTAAGGGAAATATTTGACACAAAGTTATTTGCAAGAGAAAGTTGCCTAGAAAAGAAGTCGATGGAAATGTTAAAATGTGTTAAAAAATCTAATCCGAGGATTGGGAATTGAACTGGAGCCACAAAAAAATTCCAGTAGAATATTCTACCTAGGTTAAAATCTAATTTTAAGTTTAATTTACCAGTGGCTTTGATATAAGAACCGTTTGCAGCAGTAAAAAATTTAGTAATAAAATTCATGTCTTGTTTAAAATTATCAGAAATTGAACTTGGTATAAAACTGTTGGTTGAGCCCGTATCTATTAGAAATTTTATATTATTAATTTTGTCAAGAGAAAATAATAGGTGAGGGGATTGGATTTGCGTGTTTGAATGTTCAGAAACCAATCCAATTCTGAACAAATTTAGTTTTCCGATTTCTCGTAAAAAATACATTGAGGGTCACATTTATTTGCACGACGGCCAAAATTTTTGTGATAAAAGCATATAAAAGGTTCATTCTTGTAAGAAACTTGGTAAGAATTTTTATTCAAAAAACGTTTATTGTAATCAAAATTAGATGAAGATGATTCGATAGAACTGAGACGATTATTAATTTTATCGATAGAATCGGTAAGTTGCTTATGAAAGCTAGATTCAGTAAAAGATTTAAGTGAATTGCATGATTCATTTTGATTTATTAAAAAAATTTTGTCGGCAATATTAGCAAGGGAATTTAAATTTTGATTTAAATTTGGAATAAGGGAAATTTGAATATTATTAGGAAGTTTATTAATAAAAATTTGTTTAAGAGCTTCTTCTGGTAAATTTAAATTTCTAGAATAACGTTGAATATTGTTAAGAATAAAAGATGGTTTCTCAATATTATTGGAATCAATTGAAAAAAGTTTTTTTAAATTATTATTTTGGTCAATATTAAATTTAAGTAAAATTTCTTTTTTTAAAATTTCGTACTGATCGTTTTCCGGAATATTAAAAATGACATTACTGACGAGTGTGGCAATAGACATTGGTAACGAAGAAACCAATAAGTCATACTGTTTTTGAGAATTCTTAATATTATTAAGAGAGAAAAGTCTCTCAACTTGTATAAAATATAACTCTGGATCTATTAAACTAAATTCTGGGAGCTTAATATTATTTGTCATAATGATAAATTATAAAAAAATTACTTATCTTAAATATAAAAATTGTGTTCCTTTCAGTCGGGGTCACCAATTGTTAGAACAAAATATGTTCTTACTTTTAATAAATAAAACACAATATATTCTATTAGAATAAATTCGTAATGAAATATGTTTTCTTCGATATGATATTTTTATGAATTCAAAACGAAAAAAGTGTTATTGATTATCAACAACTTTCAATTTTATGGCGTCGCTATGTAAAAATAATTTTGAAAAAGGCATATCAAGAATGAGTGTAATGTAACAAAATTATTGCTACAACGGGAATCGATTCAGCGTGTTTTTCTCCATAAGTATGCATAGTTTTATCCAGATCGAAGCAAATTTATAGGGAAAAATTAAAAAATCTTAAAACGCTAAAATCTCCGAAACTAAAAGAGGTAGACGATTTTTGTCAACGGGAATCGATTCAGCGTGTTTTTCTCCATAAGTGTGCATAGTTTTATCCAGATCGAAGCAAATTTATAGGGAAAAATTAAAAAATCTTAAAACGCTAAAATCTCCGAAACTAAAAGAGGTAGACGATTTTTGTCAACGGGAATCGATTCAGCGTGTTTTTCTCCATAAGTATGCATAGTTTTATCCAGATCAAAGCAAATTTATAGGGAAAAATTAAAAAATCTTAAAACGCTTATATCTCCGAAACTAAAAGAGATAGACGATTTTTGTCAACGGGAATCGATTCAGCGTGTTTTTCTCCATAAGTATGCATAGTTTTATCCAGATCGAAGCAAATTTATAGGGAAAAATTAAAAAATCTTAAAACGCTAAAAACTCCGAAACTAAAAGAGGTAGACGATTTTTGTCAACGGGAATCGATTCAGCGTGTTTTTCTCCATAAGTATGCATAGTTTTATCCAGATCGAAGCAAATTTATAGGGAAAAATTATAAATCTTAAAACGGTAAAATCTCCGAAACTAAAAGAGGTAGACGATTTTTGTCAACGGGAATCGATTCAGCGTGTTTTTCTCCATAAGTATGCATAGTTTAATCCAGATCAAAGCAAATTTATAGGGAAAAATTAAAAAATTAAAACGCTTATATCTCCGAAACTAAAATAGATAGACGATTTTTGTCAACGGGAATCGATTCAGCGTGTTTTTCTCCATAAGTATGCATAGTTTTATCCAGATCGAAGCAAATTTATAGGGAAAAATTAAAAAATCTTAAAACGCTAAAATCTCCGAAACTAAAAGAGATAGACGATTTTTGTCAACGGGAATCGATTCAGCGTGTTTTTCTCCATATGTATGCATATATTTATCCAGATCGAAGCAAATTTATAGGGAAAAATTAAAAAATATTAAAACGCTAAAATCTCCGTAACTAAAAGAGATAGACGATTTTTGTCAACGGGAATCGATTCAGCGTGTTTTTCTCCATAAGTATGCATAGTTTTATCCAGATCGAAGCAAATTTATAGGGAAAAATTAAAAAATTAAAACGCTTATATCTCCGAAACTAAAATAGATAGACGATTTTTGTCAACGGGAATCGATTCAGCGTGTTTTTCTCCATAAATATGCATAGTTTTATCCAGATCGAAGCAAATTTATAGGGAAAAATTAAAAAATTAAAACGCTTATATCTCCGAAACTAAAATAGATAGACGATTTTTGTCAACGGGAATCGATTCAGCGTGTTCTTCTCCATAAGTATGCATAGTTTAATCCAGATCAAAGCAAAGTTATAGGGAAAAATTAAAAAATTAAAACGCTTATATCTCCGAAACTAAAATAGATAGACGATTTTTGTCAACGGGAATCGATTCAGCGTGTTCTTCCCCATAACTATGCATTGTTTTATCCAGATCAAAGCAAATTTATAGGGAAAAATTCAAAAATCTTAAAACGCTTATATCTCCGAAACTAAAAGAGATAGACGATTTTAGTCAACGGGAATCGATTCAGCGTGTTTTTCTCCATAAGTATGCATAGTTTTATCCAGATCAAAGCAAATTTATAGGGAAAAATTAAAAAATCTTAAAACGCTTATATCTCCGAAACTAAAAGAGATAGACGATTTTTGTCAACGGGAATCGATTCAGCGTGTTTTTCTCCATAAGTATGCATAGTTTTATCCAGATCGAAGCAAATTTATAGGGAAAAATTAAAAAATCTTAAAACGCTAAAAACTCCGAAACTAAAAGAGGTAGACGATTTTTGTCAACGGGAATCGATTCAGCGTGTTTTTCTCCATAAGTATGCATAGTTTTATCCAGATCGAAGCAAATTTATAGGGAAAAATTATAAATCTTAAAACGGTAAAATCTCCGAAACTAAAAGAGGTAGACGATTTTTGTCAACGGGAATCGATTCAGCGTGTTTTTCTCCATAAGTATGCATAGTTTAATCCAGATCAAAGCAAATTTATAGGGAAAAATTAAGAAATTAAAACGCTTATATCTCCGAAACTAAAATAGATAGACGATTTTTGTCAACGGGAATCGATTCAGCGTGTTTTTCTCCATAAGTATGCATAGTTTTATCCAGATCGAAGCAAATTTATAGGGAAAAATTAAAAAATCTTAAAACGCTAAAATCTCCGAAACTAAAAGAGATAGACGATTTTTGTCAACGGGAATCGATTCAGCGTGTTTTTCTCCATATGTATGCATATATTTATCCAGATCGAAGCAAATTTATAGGGAAAAATTAAAAAATATTAAAACGCTAAAATCTCCGTAACTAAAAGAGATAGACGATTTTTGTCAACGGGAATCGATTCAGCGTGTTTTTCTCCATAAGTATGCATAGTTTTATCCAGATCGAAGCAAATTTATAGGGAAAAATTAAAAAATTAAAACGCTTATATCTCCGAAACTAAAATAGATAGACGATTTTTGTCAACGGGAATCGATTCAGCGTGTTCTTCTCCATAAGTATGCATAGTTTAATCCAGATCAAAGCAAAAATATAGGGAAAAATTAAAAAATTAAAACGCTTATATCTCCGAAACTAAAATAGATAGACGATTTTTGTCAACGGGAATCGATTCAGCGTGTTCTTCTCCATAAGTATGCATAGTTTAATCCAGATCAAAGCAAAGTTATAGGGAAAAATTAAAAAATTAAAACGCTTATATCTCCGAAACTAAAATAGATAGACGATTTTTGTCAACGGGAATCGATTCAGCGTGTTCTTCCCCATAACTATGCATTGTTTTATCCAGATCAAAGCAAATTTATAGGGAAAAATTCAAAAATCTTAAAACGCTTATATCTCCGATGTGGTGGAATAATTTTTTATGCTGTCGACAATTACAAATTATAACTGAATTTGGATGTTCGAGTTTTATCAGCATAAAGGTAGGGTTGGGTTCCCCACATTAATTTATCTTTGGATGTCTACTCGTCCAAAGTGTTGAAAGAAAGGGGTGGAACTTCAATTGAGGGTCCTTGTTATCGAGACAAAGTGAAATATGTTTTCTACAAAAGGTTATACTTATTTTAACGAAGTTCACTGTTCTAATATTAACAGTGAGAGATGCTTAGTTGAACAAAAATGTCTTAGATTGATTCGAACAATCTTCACTAAACTTATTCAGATCCAAAGGTTCTCATCAATTAATTCATTCATACATGAAAAAAAACAATTTTATGTATTTTTAACAATCATAATATATTAACTTGCTATAAATTTAACAAGAATTTTACAAATCACAAACGTTACTGCAATAACAATTTAAATCAGTTAAGCAGACATACTGCTTAACTCAACACATTAAAAAGTTGAAAACCGCTGAAGAGCATTATAATTTACAAATCTCTATCTGTATCAAAATCTTAGATTGGTACTGAACAATTTTTATCAATTATGAAGATGCACAATTAGAGTTAATATGTAACCTAGTGTATAAAGAGGAAGGCAAATAATAAGAAGTTACTGACAAAGTAGATAATAAAGAGTAATACGTTAAAAATCGATAGTATAAATCTGTCAAGCTGTCTGTTAAAGTGATAGTAGTCCGTGATATGGTATAAATATGGTTAACGAAGTGAAGTGAAACAACCGTCAAAGAAAAGGTGTAGTCACGTCTGATAGTCAAAAAACCACTACAGGATTCTAAGATTGTTAATTGTTAATAAGGAACCGAAAGAAACTCAAATTCATTTATTTGAGTAAATCAGTTATCTTGTTAATTGTTAATATGCTATTTTCTATGACCATTAAGTGTTAACATAGGTAAGGAAATAATTCGCAGGAACTACCGTCTGTGGTCGCTGTCAATAAGAAAATTGTCCATACAAAAATGTATAAAATTTAAGTGAAAAAAGAATTAATAGGATGTCTACCGAAATTATAATAAGCGATAGGCAACCCAAGTTACATGAAAAATTAATCAAAAAATAGTGCAATCTCTTTATAAACACACTAGATCACAATAGAAACCAAAATTAGTTGATAATAATGAAAAATTACCTTAGTTAAACACAGGTGAGAATAACCCATCTGTGACATAAGAAAATAGACAGATGATTCTTATAGGTTAAAATTATCGATCAAAAGAACAGTATAATCTTATCTCAATTAATTCATTAACAAATTCCACCAATTTGTAAAGATTGGTGATATACCAAATTGGTGATACTTCATTCTACTATACATTGGTTTGTTAAGGCCATATTATTCTGATTATCAAATCGCGTGTGCGAATCAAAATATCTTTGATTAATTTTATATTAAATTCAATTCTGTTAAAATACAACTATGCCATGAATTGATTGTATATGATTGGCAAAATATATCCAGATTTTATTCCACAATTATTATCATACACGTGGTCGGTGTATTTTTAAAATACAACACTGATCAACAGGTTATATTAAAATATTAATTATATATTAAATTTTATCTGTAATTAAACGTAATATCGTAAATGACGCTGCTGACGGCATTAATCATTTATTTTACCTTTATGAAATTTTTATTCTAAAATGGCAGACGGCCATGTTATAAACTCATGCTTATAATTTTCACGCAACATTCATTCATCACTTATATTAGTTCTAAATTATTTACAAATATCTACTTAGCTGTTTTTGATTAATTGAAGATAATTAAAGCTCTGGGGGACTCCGATGGGCGATAATTATCCATAAAACCCCAGCTCGTCCCGAGATATGTGATTCCGTCTCGGCGAAACTGGCTGCGAGCCGCGGTTCAAGCAAACTAGAAAGAATCGACATCAAGCCGATCACAAGAGGCACTTGGCAATGATAATGAATTACGTCGCACCGGAATTAAAACGAGCGCGCAACCATAGAGTATGAATATAAATTAGCATTGGCAACCTTAGATAAAGAATATTATCTGTTGTCATGAACTGTTCCATGACACCGAAACTAAAAGAGATAGACGATTTTAGTCAACGGGAATCGATTCAGCGTGTTTTTCTCCATAAGTATGCATAGTTTTATCCAGATCAAAGCAAATTTATAGGGAAAAATTAAAAAATCTTAAAACGCTTATATCTCCGAAACTAAAAGAGATAGACGATTTTTGTCAACGGGAATCGATTCAGCGTGTTTTTCTCCATAAGTATGCATAGTTTTATCCAGATCGAAGCAAATTTATAGGGAAAAATTAAAAAATCTTAAAACGCTAAAAACTCCGAAACTAAAAGAGGTAGACGATTTTTGTCAACGGGAATCGATTCAGCGTGTTTTTCTCCATAAGTATGCATAGTTTTATCCAGATCGAAGCAAATTTATAGGGAAAAATTAAAAAATCTTAAAACGCTAAAATCTCCGAAACTAAAAGAGGTAGACGATTTTTGTCAACGGGAATCGATTCAGCGTGTTTTTCTCCATAAGTATGCATAGTTTAATCCAGATCAAAGCAAATTTATAGGGAAAAATTAAAAAATTAAAACGCTTATATCTCCGAAACTAAAATAGATAGACGATTTTTGTCAACGGGAATCGATTCAGCGTGTTTTTCTCCATAAGTATGCATAGTTTTATCCAGATCGAAGCAAATTTATAGGGAAAAATTAAAAAATCTTAAAACGCTAAAATCTCCGAAACTAAAAGAGATAGACGATTTTTGTCAACGGGAATCGATTCAGCGTGTTTTTCTCCATATGTATGCATATATTTATCCAGATCGAAGCAAATTTATAGGGAAAAATTAAAAAATCTTAAAACGCTAAAATCTCCGAAACTAAAAGAGGTAGACGATTTTTGTCAACGGGAATCGATTCAGCGTGTTTTTCTCCATAAGTATGCATAGTTTAATCCAGATCAAAGCAAATTTATAGGAAAAAATTAAAAAATTAAAACGCTTATATCTCCGAAACTAAAATAGATAGACGATTTTTGTCAACGGGAATCGATTCAGCGTGTTTTTCTCCATAAGTATGCATAGTTTTAACCAGATCGAAGCAAA
>CM077521.1:22955195-22999893 GCA_039654895.1 Mongoloraphidia duomilia | reverse complement strand
AAAGATTGATGTGTTTTGACACAGGCCTGCGGCGCAAGATATGCGGCCCTTCGGGCCGCCGGTCTGACATTATTTGCATAGAAACATTTTTTCATGTGTCTTTGCAATAGTTTCCAAAAATTGATATAGGTCTGCGGCGCCAAAAATGTAGCCCTTCATTATAATGAAGTCAGTATTTGGCCGCCAATTTGAAATCTGACGCCATTTTATTTTTTTGTGTCCTATGAAACTCTCATATATCAATTTTCAAAAGGATCGGATAATTTTTACAAAACAGTTCATATGGCCGCCATTTTCAAAAATCTGACGTAATTTTATTTTTTTGTGTCCTATGAAACTCTCAAATATCAATTTTTAAAAGGATCGGATAATTTTTACAAAAGAGTCCATATGGCCGCCATTTTGAAAAATCTGACGTAATTTTATTTTTTTTTGTCCTATGAAACTCTCAAAAATCAATTTTCAAAATGATCGGATGATTTTTACAACAGAGTACATATGGCCGCCATTTTGAAAAATCTGACGTCATTTTATTTTTTTTTTGTTCTATGAAACTCTCAAATATCAATTTTCAAAAGGATCGGATGATTTATGTAACAGAGTACATATGGCCGCCATTTTGAAAAATCTGACGTCATTTTATTTTTTTGTGTCCTATGAAATTGTCAAATATCAATTTTCAAAGGGATCGGATAATTTTTACAAAAAAAATTTCAAATGGCCGCCATTTTGAAATCTGACGTCATTTTATTTTTTTGTGTCCTATGAAACTCTCAAAAATCAATTTTCAAAAGGATCGGATAATTTTTACAAAAAATTACATATGGCCGCCATTTTGAAAAATCTGACGTCATTTTATTTTTTTATGTCCTATGAAACTCTCAAATACCAATTTTCAAAAGGATCGGATAATTTTTACAAAAGAGTCCATATGGCCGCCATTTTGAAAAATCTGACGTCATTTTATTTTTTTTTGTCCTATGAAACTCTGAAAAATCAATTTTCAAAAGGATCGGATGATTTTTACAACAGAGTACATATGGCCGCCATTTTGAAAAATCTGACGTCATTTTATTTTTTCTGTAAAAATTATCCGATCTTTTTGAAAATTGATATTTGAGAATTTTATAGAACACAAAAAAATAAAATGACGTCAGATTTCAAAATGGCGGTCATATGTACTTTTTTGCAAAAATGATCCGATCTTTTTGAAAATCGGTATTTGGAATTTCATAGGACACAAAAAAAATAAAATGACGTCATATTTTAAAATGGCGGCCATATGTAGGTACTTTTTTGCTAAAATTATCCGATCCTTTTGAAAATTGATATTTGAGAGTTTTACAGGACACAAAAAAATAAAATTACTTCAGATTTCAAAATGGCGCCCGTATGCACTTTTTTGAAAAATTATCCGATCTTTTTGAAAATTAATATTTGCGAGTTTTATAGGACGCAAAAAAATGGCGGTCATTATGTTGTGTCTTTTTGAGTCAACATAATACTCTACATTGTCGACACAACATTGCTTTGTTTTGACAGTTTCTATTAGCTACGTTTTTGAAACAAACAAGTAATTCAAAATTATAATTTCGTTGTGATCAGACCTTTTTTAGACTCGCCTTGATTAAATCAAATTTTGTTGTGTTTTATTTATTTATTATTAATTTTATATAAGGATCTACGATAATATTAAATCAAGTCAAAAAGATCTTTATAATAGGTATATATTTCTTTGTAAAAATTATCCGATCCATTTGAAAATTGATATTTGAGAATTTAATAAGACACAAAAAAATAAAATGGCGTCAGATTTCAAAACGGCGATCAAATAATAACTTTTTAATTGTATTATTTATATCTTTGATAAATTCGGTTTTATATACAATGCGTAAGAAGCATAGCTTCTGTCTGGTGTCTTACGATACATCATGACTTTTTTATTTAGCCGATTCCGAGTAACGCTTAATAGTCAACCGTTGCTATGGAAAATTGTTTAAAAAATTCACTGTACCTACTATTTTTTCTATGTAATCCAATACATATTTATATTGGGTCTTATGGCTCATAGCCTACTACAAAATTATAAATCTTCTCAGTGTTATTTTCCCTATGTTCGATAAACCCGTTTACACACAGTACCTACATGAATATCGCGCCTTGTAATTCTTGAATTAATTGTATCCTCCAAAATTTTTTTTCTTATAACCGATCTCATCGGAAAAGAGTATGTAATCTGTCAAAAATAATGTAGCTTTAATATTGAAAAAACTGGGCAGCTGCCGTCTCTATACATTTCGCAGACCCCCAATTAAACGCTCATTTGACTAAAAACATGTAAAAAATATATTTTTGTCTGCATATGCTAGGTTAGAATCTGAAATGTCAAATTGGACTTCTCGACTGTACTCCTTATCTATTAAAATTTTAATATTTTAAAAATGTTAAAAAATCATTTTTAAAATTAATATTTTTACTTGACTTGCAAAAAAAATTTTTTTTAATAAATCGGCTTTATTTTGCGTTTTCCAATCGATTTACACTAAGAAATTCAACTTTGAAGCATTTTTGCACCGTTAAATGAGGTTCAAAAACAAAATCTTTTTTCGAAGTTATTTACTGAAAATAACGTTTAAATACGGTAAAAACTTGATTTTATCAATTCGAATTTTTTTCAATGCTAATTTGCATGTCAAAGGTAAAAACCATTTTTTTACCGTATATAAACGTAATTTGCATTTAATAACTTCGAAAAAAGATTTTATTTTAAACCTCATTTAACGGTGCAAAAATGCTGTAAAGTTGAATTTCTTAGTGTAAATCGATTGGAAAATGCAAAATAAAGCCGATTTATTAAAAAAAATTTTTTTGCAAGTCAAATGAAAATATTCATTTTAAAAATGATTTTTTAAAATTTTTAAAATTTTTAAAATATTAAAATTTTTAACATTTTTAACATGATTTTTTTTACGTTTTAGGATGTTTCAAAACTTTTAAAATTTTTAAAATTTCTTTTAAAAATTTTTAAAAAAATTTTAAAAATTTAAAAATATTAAAAGTTTTAAAACATCCTAAAACGTTGAGAAAATCATGTAAAAATTTATATAAATTTTAATAGTTTTTATAAATTTTAAAAGCTTAGAAAAATGTTAAAAAAAATTTTTTTAAATTTTAAAAGTCTTAAAACATCCTAAAACGTTGAGAAAATCATGTAAAAAATTTTAAAAATTTTAATAATTTTTATGTATTTTTAAAAACTTAAAAAAATTTAAAAATTTTAAAAGCCTTTAAACATCCTAAAACGTAAAAAAAATCATGTTATGAATTTTAAAAATTTTAAAAAATCATTTTTAAAATTAATATTTTTAGTTGACTTGCAAAAAAATTTTTTTTTAATAAATCGGCTTTATTTTGCGTTTTCCAATCGATTTACACTAAGAAATTCAACTTTGAAGCATTTTTGCACCATTAAATGAGATTCAATAATAAAATCTTTTTTCAAAGTTATTTACTGAAAATTACGTTTAAATACGGTAAAAACTTGATTTTATCAATTCGAATTTTTTTCAATGCTAATTTGCATGTCAAAGGTAAAAACCCTTTTTTTACCGTATATAAACGTAATTTGCAGTTAATAACTTCGAAAAAAGAGTTTATTTTGAACCTCATTTAACGGTGCAAAAATGCTTCAAAGTTGAATTTCTTAGTGTAAATCGACTGGAAAACGCAAAATAAAGCCGATTTATTAAAAAAAAATTTTTTTGCAAGTCAAATAAAAATATTAATTTTAAAAATGATTTTTTAAAATTTTTAACATTTTTAACATGATTTTTTTACGTTTTAGGATGTTTTAAGACTTTTAAAATTTTTAAATTTTTAAAATTTCTTTTAAAAATTTTTTTAAGTTTTAAAAAATTCATAAAAATTATTTAAATTTTTAAAATTTTTTACATGATTTTCTCAACGTTTTAGGATGTTTAAGACTTTTAAAATTTTAAAATTTTTAAAAATTTAAAAATTTTAAAAGTCTTAAAACATCCCAAAACGTTGAGAAAATCATGTAAAAATTTTTATAATTTTTAATAATTTTTATGAATTTTAAAAGCTTAGAAAAATTTTGAAAAAAAAATTTTAAAGGTCTTAAAACATCCTAAAACGTTGAGAAAATCATGTAAAAAATTTAAAAATTTTTAATAATTTTTATGAATTTTTAAAAACTTAGAAAAATTTTTAAAAAAAATTTTAAAAATTTTAAAATTTCAATAGTCTTTAAACATTCTAAAACGTAAAAAAAATCATGTTAGAAATTTTAATATTTTAAAAATTTTAAAAAACCATTTTTAAAATTAATATTTTTATTTGACTTGCAAAAAAATTTTTTTTTAATAAATCTGCTTTATTTTGCGTTTTCTAATCGATTTACACTAAGAAATTCAACTTTGAAGCATTTTTTCACTATTAAATGAGGTTCAATAATAAAATCTTTTTTCGAAGTTATTTACTGAAAATTACGTTTAAATACGGTAAAAACTTGATTTTATCAATTCGAATTTTTTTCAATGCTAATTTGCATGTCAAAGGTAAAAACCATTTTTTTACCGTATATAAACGTAATTTGCAGTTAATAACTTTGTTCAGAATACTAAATTTTGTACAACCCTGTTATTTCTTTATTGACAATTATTATCTAACATATTATTATACATCGAAGCATTCGATGTATATTAAATTCGCTTTTTGTCGTATGTATGTATGTATAAATCCTTTGTCGTACCGTAATTCGAGTAACTGTAATTTGTTTTTAATGAAATTTTGGACACACATGCGTTCCCATCATGGCAGGATCTGTATTGTTTTTCATTTAAGTAGCTAAAAAAATAGTGCCCTTTTGGACATAAAATGTCAAAAAACTTTCCGTATCTTCAATACGGTTCATCCTAGAAAAAAATTTATCGAAGCAAATTTGTTCGTTAATTCATTACCTTCTCGACTGGCGTAAAAAAAATACAGTTACCTATCTGCATCTGATCGTAATTAAGTGATTTGTGTTAGCTTGCTTGAAAATAGATTTTTTGATTATTAGACGTATCTTTTTATATATTACTCCAATCGTCTTGAAATTTGTTTTAAACTGTAAGGAATCGCCACTTTATAATAAATCACATCATTTCCAATGTTAAAAATACATCAAAAATACCTTTTGCCGTAATTTTCAGTAAACATTTTCCAAAAAAATTAAAAAAAACGTGCATCCTTTGTTTTTTTGAGGAGGTGACTTATGGCTCACTAGAGACAGACAATAATAATGAAATGAATGGATTACTTTGGTACCCATTCATTAATGAGATGCTTTTACTTACGTCAAAATATTAGTGATAAAATAATACACATTTACGGATTTCAACTCATATTGTCAGTTTTTATGGTTATATTATATTATGACAGCTAGACTACGACCTAACTTCACAGAAATCACGTGACTCACTAAGGTAATGTAACTATAGTGTTAGGGATGTGACATAGTTTTAAAAAAATCGATTATTAAAAAATCGATTTTTTTTAGAAAAAATAATCGATTTATAAGGTAAAAACAATCGATTTTTATAAAAATCGATTTTTTTTATTTTATAAAAAAAATAAATAAAAATAAAATCATTCCATATATTTTCATTAATTTTTTATTATATTAATCACAATTTGCATTTGGCATTACCATCCTTACTATTTACTTCGAAATATTGACGCCAAGTACTTTTTGTTTTTTTAGATTCCATTTTTCTTTATCAATATAAATTAAAAAATATATTTAAATTAGCCGGAAGAAAAAACAAACAACTGAACTGAGATAAACAATAATAAGTAGATTATTCACATAATATCACTTAAGTTCACTAACTATAAAATATAGGTACCTATAAACTATAAAGTATAAAATATGAACCAAGCAATAAGCGCTCCCTATCTTTCCTTTGAGAGCGAGCGTAACCGCCAATCGGTAGCAAGCAACACATCAAAGAAACATAGAAAGCAAACAAAGTCAAATAATCAATCTGTGTCATTTTCGTTGTTCCCTCACACTCCTTGAAAATCTTGCTAGCAAAATAAATTGATTAAAATGATAAAAATCGATATAAAACAGTCAGTGGCTGAACCTCACCTTTTGGTGCTTTTTTGGCATTAATAAAGATTTATTATTATTATTATTAATCGATCATTAGAAATTAAAGAATCGATTTTTTTAACCGATTTTTACAAAAGAATAATCGATTTTTTTAAATCGATTATTTTTTCACATCCCTATATAGCGTATGCCTTCCCAATCAAACACGAGTACACGACGGCCTGTCAGTGCATTCTCATCCAACCTCTTTGGCGCGCTATTTGAACGATGAAACAATTCTTAATTTGAAAAAAACATGTGGGTGTCGTACACACGGCGGAAGCTATACTTTTACATCAAATTAGCTGTTTTTTATAAATATTTATAAATAATAACTGTGGGTTCGAACCTGGTATTTTTAAATTAATCATTTAATTATATTTTAAATTCTTTGTTTTTTTTTTATATGTAAATAAATAAGGCGCGCAAAGCTAATAATTAGTAAACTTAAAGGCTCTTATAGGCTTCGATGTATTTTTGAAAAGGGCATATAGACCCTTTACATTAAATTTATAAAAAAAATAACACTATAGACATACCGTTTTGAAAATGTAGGTATTGATATAAAATTTAAAATACAATGCAATGTATAATATATCCTTTTACCAGGGTATACTCAAAAATTTTACTTTCTAATTTCTATATACACAAAACACTTGATAGGAAGCGAAGCTTCCTGAGAAGCGAAGCTTCTCTCGCGAGTGTTTGCCGTGCAAACACTTGTTTGAATATCATTTTGTTAAATTATGTAAGTTGTTAAAATACTTTATATTTCGTATTCAATAAATCAGTTTAAAACCAGCATCCCTTTTGAATATTACAAGCTAAAATTATTAACTTATCACAACATTTTTTGGTCCTTCGAAGCCGGATTCCGGATTTGGGTAACAAGCTACCAAACTACCGGCAGTTTGGTAGCTTGTAGCTCTGTTTTACAATTAATCATTACCACTTTGATTATATACGTTAAAATATCAACGAAAAATCTCCTTTTGCACTATGGAAGATTTAGTCGAAAAGCAAATTTGGACGAAAGGATTGATAGCTCGCACAGTTGTTAATCTCAAAAAAATAGGAAAAGCAAATATTACAAAAGGTTCCATACGAGCTCGAATCGAACAACTTGATTCTTATTGGAAGAATGTTCAAGAAAATCACAACTCATTATTGGCGCTGAAAGATCCAAAAGTACGAGATGATCTTTATTTTACCGAAGAGTACTTTGAAGACATCGCTGAAGAATACACTAAAATCAAGGGTGAACTATTCGATCTTTTAGATGAGTTTGAAGCAAGTCAACCTGCACATACATCAACTAGGGTTGAACAAAATATACTTGAACATTCAACTGATGCAAACACCAATCAGATGCTACCTAGAATTAACGTGCCTCAGTTTTCTGGGAAATATACAGACTGGGCAAGTTCCAACGACCTGTTTAAATCGCTTATTCACAACAACACATCGGTATCGAACGTACAACGTCTTCATTATCTGAAGTTAAGCTTAACTGGTGAAGCCCAACAACTTTTGAAAAATTTGGAGATTACTGACGCAAACTATCAAATTGCTTGGGATGTCCAGATATGAGAATAAACGTCTGATTATCCACTCTCATTTGAACAAATTAATTAAACTCCCATCTGTAAAGAATGAATCGGCTACTGAGTTGAAACATTTATTCGATGGTACCACTGAAATTGTTAGAGCGTTGCAAAATTTAGAAAGACCAGTCCAACACTGGGATGATTGGTTGATACATATCACAGTGGAACGATTTGATCCAACCTCACGCCGTGATTGGGAAAAATCGATAAGTTCAAATGCAGATCCCGCAACATTTGAAAAACTTACACTATTTCTTGAAGGCCGTATACGAGAGCTGGAAGTTTTGGCTGATTCATCTGCTAACAAGAGAAGCCTAAACAAACACGTCAAACATCGTTAACTACGACCACCAAGGATCGAAACGGTCCAGATTGTTCTGGTAGTCACTTCGTTCTGTTTTGTTCTTCATTCAGAAGAAAACTCCGGAACAACGTCGAGAAATAGTTAATCGAAAACAGCTTTGCTACAACTGCTTGAGTAGTAATCATATTTTGAAAAATTGTACTTCTACAAAGCGGTGTCAAACGTGTGGAGCTAGCCATCACTCTATGCTTCATGAATTTTCTTTTAACAAGAATCAAGCTACGACTTCTACTGCAAAAGAAGAATCCAAATCATCGGACAATAATTATACTACTACGAGAATGAACCATATGAGAGAGACGAATCAATGTGTACTTCTAGCTACAGATTTAGTTAATTTACGATCTGACAATGGTAGAACTATCACGGCAAGAGCTCTTCTTGATCAAGGATCAGAGTCTACATTTATTGCTGAACATATAATACAACAATTGCATTTGAAGACGAGTTGCACTCACATCACTGTATCTGGTCTGGGCAATAATCAGCCAGGAATAGTAAGAAAATTGACTTACGTTAAAATGCAATCTAGAGTGGAACCGAGTCATTCCTACATGATTAGAGCCTTGGTTCTGCCGAAGCTAACATCGTTCTTACCATCTAAACATCCTACTATGAAGCGGTGGCCACATTTAGAAGGATTACCACTGGCAGATCCAAACTTCACGATTCCTGCAAAAATCGACTTGATATTAGGAGCTGACATTTATAGCCAAATTATTCTTGCTGGAGTTTGTTCAGGACCATCAAATTCTCCTACAGCACAACGCACTACGCTTGGTTGGGTTGTATCGGGGTCGACAAATTCATGTAAAACTGATTCGATACCATCTACATGTAACTTGCATTTAACATCAGACTTCTTGGACCTATCGCAGCAGTTGCAAAGCTTTTGGAAGATTGAAAATTTAGAAATCTCAACTACTTCATGGACAGAAGATGAGCAATCTTGTGAAGACCATTTTGTTTTCACACATACTAGAAACAAGCACGGTCACTACGTTGTAAGACTACCTTTTAAGAATAATCATCAGTATCTCAAGACAAGGTCATCTTATCAAGCTGCTTTTCATTCATTGACTCATATGGAACGCCGATATCAAAAGGACCCAGAATTTGCAACGATGTACCGAGATTTTATGACTGAATATAGGTCTTTAAATCACATGGAATTGATTGATGATTTAAACACGAGTCAAGATCCTGGATATATACTTCCGCATCATGCGGTTATGAAAGCGGAGAGCTCCACTACTAAACTGCGTGTAGTTTTTAGTGCGTCTCAGTCAACATCGGACGGCATTTCTCTGAATGACTGCTTACTAGTAGGACCTAAGCTTCAGACAGATTTACCTGCTGTGATATTACGTTGGCGATTGTATAAATTCGTGTTTGGCGCAGACATCACTAAGATGTATCGTCAAATTAGTATTCATCAAGACGATTGCAATTATCAAAGAATATTATGGAGATCAGATTCACAACAAGACATTCGCCATTACAAACTTTTGACAGTTACGTATGGTACAGCTAGCGCTCCGTTCTTGGCATTGCGTACCCTGCAACAACTGGCCTACGATGAGCAAAAGAATTATCCTCTAGGATCAGAAATTATTTTAAATAATATGTATGTTGACGATGTATTTTCAGGTGCTGATACTATACAAGAAGTTCTAATAGGACAGCAGCAGCTCATAGATATATTGAAATCTGGTGGTTTCCAGTTAAGAAAATGGGTGATAAACTGTAATGAAATTCTTAGCCAAATCCCACAATCAGAACAAGAAACACTTATGAATCTTCGTGTCAAATTAGAGCCTGCTACATCCATATTGGGCCTGTACTGGCATCCACTGTCAGACTTCTTCATATTTCATGTCGTACTTCCTGAAAAATATGAAGTGTCAAAACGCTCTATACTATCGGACATCGCTAAGTTGTTCGATCCATTCGGTTGGCTTAGTCCAGTAATTATCACCGCAAAAGTACTTCTCCAATCACTGTGGCTACAAGATGTCGATTGAGATGATAATTTACCTAATCATATTGTTGAAAAATGGACTTCCTATCGATCAGAACTTTATGCACTTGAAGACATCTCGATTAAACGATGGGTTGGTACACAAACGGCGACTAGAGACATGCAACTCCACGGCTTTGCTGATGCTTCAGAACAAGCATATGCTGCTGTTCTCTATCTTCGAGTGCTTCAGGAAGACGGTAAAGTATCGGTTAGCCTACTCGCTGTCAAAACCAAGGTAGCGCCGGTCAAGAAATGTTCGTTACCACGATTGGAGTTATGTGCTGCTACGTTACTAGCTAACTTGGTAAAAAATACTACAACCAATCTTAACTTGAACTTGCCAAGTGTACATCTGTGGACAGATTCTACTATAGTCCTCGCTTGGATAAGAAGTCACGCATCGCGCTGGAAGACTTTCGTTGCCAACAGGGTGAGTGAAATTCAAACTTTGACTTCTAATTCTGTTTGGCATTATGTTCCTAGTTCACAAAATGCAGCTGACTGTGCGTCTCGTGGCATAAAACCGACACAACTTCAGAAACATCCTCTGTGGTGGCAAGGTCCATTCTGGATCGGGCAGCATTCATCTTCTTGGCCATCCAGCGCACCTACACTAAATTCGACTAATGTAGAAGAACGGACTGTTATTCATACTGCTCAGCTGGAAAATAATTCAATGCTTGAATTGTTATCTAAATATTCTTCATTTCATAAATTA
The DNA here is from genome assembly GCA_039654895.1 of Mongoloraphidia duomilia. Taxonomy (NCBI): domain Eukaryota; kingdom Metazoa; phylum Arthropoda; class Insecta; order Raphidioptera; family Raphidiidae; genus Mongoloraphidia; species Mongoloraphidia duomilia. The sequence continues at coordinate 22,989,021 of CM077521.1, read as the reverse complement.
TTAAGAATTACCGCTTACTGCAAGCGCTTTGTATCAAACTGCAAGCTTCCGATTGCGGAAAGAAAATTTACATATTTGTCGCCGCTTGGAATTTGTTAAGCTCGGAATTTTTTGATTATTGCTACACAGAAACAAGCATTTTCTGACGACTACGTAGCTCTTCAAACGGATAAGTCAGTGAATATTAAAAGTACGTTACTGAAATTGAAACCTCTTCTCGATGAGCATGGACTTATGACAGTTGGAGGACGTCTTCAGCATGCTATTTTATCTTATGATGAGAAGCACCCTATTATTTTGCCAAAAAACTCACCACTAACAACTTTAATTATTGATCAAGCTCATAAACGAACGTTACACGGAGGATTACAATTAACACTCAGCTATCTTCGACGAACCTATTGGATACTAGGAGGGAGAATACAAGTCATCAGGAAATTAATTCGCAAATGCCGAACTTGTATTCCGTTTCAAGCAGTTCCTAATATACCACACATGGCTGACCTACCAGCACAACGGGTTCAACCAGCACGACCTTTCTGGAAGACAGGACTTGATTATGCCGGTCCAATACAACTGCGAACTACCAAGGGTCGAGGTTATCGCTCTTACAAAGGCTACATAGCACTCTTCGTGTGTATGACAACTCGAGCAATACATTTAGAAGCAGTTTCAGATTACACGACGGAAGCATTTCTAGCTGCGTTCAAGCGCTTCATCGCAAGGCGTGGTATCTGTTCAGAGCTATGGAGTGACCAAGGGACCAACTTTGTCGGCGTAGACAAGGAACTCAGACGCTTGTTCAAATCATCTTCTTCGTTCTATAAGGAAGTTGCTGAGCTAATTGCAAATGACTATACAGATTGGAAGTTCATCCCGCCAGCCAGTCCACACTTTGGGGTCCTCTGGGAGGCAGGGGTTCGCTCTGTTAAGCATCATCTGCGAGATGAATTGTTGGCAATCAAACTCTAACTTATGAAGAGTTATCGACGCTTCTCGCTGAAATTGAAGCGTGTCTTAATTCAAGACCACTACAAGCTCTCGATGACGAACCGACAAGTCTAACGGCATTGACCCCAGGCCATTTTTTAATTGGCTCGGCCACTTGTTGTACACCAGAACCTAGTTTACTGGACTGTAAAGCTAATCGGCTCAATCGATGGCAGCTTTTGCGACAAATGACTGAACACTTCTGGTCACGTTGGGCTACAGAATACCTGACAACTCTGCAAACACGTCAAAAGTGGAGAATCACTAAACAGAATGTTAAAATAGGCGATTTAGCTCTGTTAATGGATGAAAGACTTCCACCTACGAAGTGGCACCTTGCAAGAATCACTGCTATTCATCCAGGTCGCGACAACCAGATTAGAGTAGTCACTCTCCGAACGCAAGGAACAACGCTCACTAGTCCAGTTGCGAAACTTTGTCTTCTGCCACGTACAGTTGACAGCGACTAGCTACGTAAACATATTTACGTATTTCGTCAAGATTGACGAAGGCGGGCGGAATGTTCAGAATACTAAATTTTGTACAACCCTGTTACTTTTGTATTGACAATTATTATCTAACATATTATTTGAATATCATTTTGTTAAATTATGTAAGTTGTTAAAATACTTTATTTTTCGTTTTCAATAAATCAGTTTAAAACCAGCATTCGTTTTGAATATTAACTTATCACAACAACCTCGAAAAAAGATTTTATTATTGAACCTCATTTAACGGTGCAAAAATGCTTCAAAGTTGAATTTCTTTGTGTAAATCGATTGGAAAACACAAAATAAAGCCGATTTATTAAAAAAAAATTTTTTTGCAAGTCAAATAAAAATATTAGTTTTAAAAATGATTTTTTAAAATTTTTAAAATATTAAAATTTTTGACATTTTTAAAATGATTTTTTTTACGTTTTAGGATGTTTTAAGACTTAAAATTTTTAAAATTTCTTTTAAAAATTTTTCTAAGTTTTTAAAAATTCATAAAAATTATTAAAAATTTTAAAAATTTTTACATGATTTTCTCGACGTTTTAGGATGTTTTAAGACTTTTAATTTTTTAAAATTTTTTTAAAAATTTTTTCGAAGTTTCAAAAATTCAAAAAAATTATTTAAATTTTGTAACAGTTCAGGTTCGTCACAAAAAATAATATTTGCAATAAAGCCGTTGTTAAGGAAAATAAACAAAATTAGTTTTTTATTCCGATTAATACAGACGATTTTAAATGTGAATTTTAATAACACAAAAGGAAATTATTACTGTGCCTCATTAATACAAACTTGTTAACATTTTAAGCGAATATCAAGTCTTAAACCTCTGCACATACACAATGTCACTTTTCCGTACTGAGTTGTCTCTACTGACTTTTCGTTCTTGTTGTTTTTTGGTCGAAGCCGACTTGTTAATCAGGGCGGCTTGTTACACTCCCCCTCTGGTTCTCATCTACGTCCTCGGATGGGAATCAGAATTAGAAAAAATCTTTGGTGGGCGGTCCCGCTTATGGAGAGGCCGAACAGGTGAGGCTGCTGCTTTTCCTGTAACAAAAGGAGTTAAATCTCTTACATGGTATTTCCCAATGGGAATATTAGGACTCGCAGTCGTTGCCACATCGTAGTTAGTCGGTCCCGCTTTCTGAAGAATGACGTATGGTCCATCCCTCTTTGGTTCGAACTTTGCAGTAGTTCCTTTGGTTGATTGGCTTAATATATGCGTTTTTACCAAGACGTTGTCTCCCTTTTTATATGCAGGGGCGGATCGCCGATGTGCATCGGTGTACTGCTTCTACCTGTCCTGTTCAAATTCATTGTGTTCTTTGGCCGCTTGTAAACTGTTGCTTAGTTTCTTCAAGTATGGAGTGATTAAGGGAACGAAGTTATCCTTTTCCACAATTTCACGTAGGTCATTTTCGATTTCGTGAGGCGATCTGAGATTTCTCCCAAACGTATAATCAATGGAGAGGTCAAAAGACTGCAACTGAAGGGCCCACCTTGCAAGCCGTCCACTGGGTGATTTCAATGTCATCAGTCAACGCAGTGATTGATGGTCCGTTGCAACAGTGACGTGTGATCCTTCAATGTAACCTCTGAATTTGTTGATAGCGAATATTACGGCTAATGCCTCGCGTTCAGTTGTATGATAATTACGTTCAGCGTCCGTAAGTAAGCGACTGGCATATTCTACCGGTCGTTTTTCATGTCCTTCGCCCTGTAGTAGCACAGCCCCTACGGCGTAATCACTAGCGTCGGTACGGATGGTGAAGGGTAAAGTCTTATCTGCCTGTCGAAGTACTGGAGCAATCGTTATTTTATATGGGGGCATCGAGATCGGAATTTGATTGTCCGGTGTGATGATACAGTGTTCTGCGAACGTTGTTGGTTCTCCCCCTAGTCGGAAGATTTCAGTATTGGGAAGAAGTAATTCACTCAGTAAAATCTTTTGATTTCCTGAGCAAGCCGAGCCTTCATCGGTGCGGAGTACGGAAGCCGGGTTGGCTCACTAAGGGACTTGTAGGCAAGTGACGTTCCTCGCGGTCACTTTAGACCTGAGCACAAGTTCACACGGCCACTTACAACTCGTGCACATGTGCACGTGTGTGTACGTGCGGGGAAATGAAGATTTCTGCATTACCGAACCGAAATAACTAAACAGAATTATTTTTTTGTCTCTGTCTCTCGATCGTGGAAATTTATAATCAATAATTGTACCATTCGTTGAGGCTTCAATATAACGTACGTGCAATATTTGAATAAAATAAATTAAACTTTTTTAACCAGATTTTTTAATTAAAATTCGGTTTGATAAAAAACGCGTAAATCGGGGTTGCGATTGAAATCAATAAGCATTAATAAACTGCTTGTTGTCAGACACTTTAGCGGTGTCATTGTGAGGTTAGGTCTCATTAATATTAGACATTTAGTTTTTCAAATACTTTAAATGTTTTTTTTATTTCACGACATGTCACATGTCAAATATTAATGAACGGGCGCGTTGTTTACAATACAGGCGTATGTTGTTCCTATGTTAACCAATGATCTTATTCTCGGTATAGATTGGGTCAGATATTATGAAGCAGAATTGAATTTTTGTAGTGACTTTATAGTGATTAACAAAGTAAATTTTGAACTAAAAATACCATTGAGTACGGTTGAGATTGACTTAGGCCCTGAATCGCTTTATGCAATAAAAATAAGGTCTATTGTCGCGAATGATGATGAAACGGATTTATTTGAATGCTACGTCAGTAACATTAAAAAGTTTAAACAAAACAAAGTCGAAAGTAGTTTAGAAACGTGCGTAGGCAATAATGTACAAATAAACGAGGTACAAAAACAACAATTGTACGAATTATTAAAAAATTATGAGGGCTTGTTTAGTGATCGTCCGGGGCTAATTACTAATTTTGAATGCAAACTGAATATAGATGCAAGTAAAGAAGTTTTTGTTAAACGAAGTTACCCGATACCGGTAGGTAAAATGAAACAGGCTCAAGAAGAAATTAATAAGATGTTGGAATGGGATATAATAGAGCAGTCCCAATCGGAATACTCAAATCCGTTACTAATAGTAGAAAAAAAAGATGGATCAGTCAGACTGTGTCTCGATGCGCGCAGCCTGAATAAAATAAATATACCGGACAGGGAGTCGACAAAACCCATAGACGAGATATTGGCTAAGTTCAGGGGCTGTAAATATTTGAGTTCGATTGATTTGTCGAGTGGGTATTGGCAGATAGGACTGGCCGCGGAATGTAGAAAATATACTGCGTTTCTTTTCAAGGGTAGGAATTATCAGTTTAGAGTACTGCCGTTTGGAATTAATAATTCTGTTGCGATATTTAACAAATGTTTGAGTAGTGTACTGGGGGACGATCTAGAATCGTTTATGACTCTATATGTGGATAATATATTGGTCTCGTCAAAAACATTCGAGGAACATCTATTGCATTTACATATTGTTTTACAGAGATTATCCAAGGCCAATGTTACGCTAAAATTATCGATATCAGAGTTTTTAAAAGAACAACTTTTGTATTTGGGACATGTCATAACACCGAATGGAATTAAAAATAATAAACCCGGATAAGATGCTAGTTATAAAAAATTTTCCTGAACCTGGAAATAAGAAAGATTTATAGTCATTCTTTGGACTGTGTAATTTTTTTAGAAAATTTGTTAAAACATTTTCGGATAATACTAGCCCTTTGGCACATTTGCTTAAGAAAAATGTTAGGTGGAAGTGGGGTGACGCGGAAAAACAACATTTTCAGAGAATTAAGGATGCTTTTATAGAGGCGATAGAACTAAATCACCCTAATTTTGACAAACCGTTTTACATTTCGTGCGACGCTAGTGGTGTGGCTATAGGTGCGCATCTATTCCAAATAAATGACGACGGGAAGGAAGAGGTTATAATGTTCGCGAGCAGAACATTGACGTCCGCAGAGAGGCGTTATACGATTACTGAAATAAAATTATTGGCTATTGTATTTGCTTGCAAAAAGTTTCGTACTTTTATTCTGGGTTATCCGATAATAGTTAGGAGTGATCACAGAGCGTTAATGTTTTTGAATAAGGGAAAATTTTTGAGTAATAGGCTAGTGCGTTGGATGCTATACTTGCAGGAGTATGGATTACAAACTGAAAAAGAGATAAAGGAGTTCTTTAAAAAAATAGCGGACTTACAATTAACGGATGACAGGTTGAAAAGGGTTATTGACGGTATGTTAATAGACGATGCACACGGGCGGAAATTAAATGAGTTTTATGCCATTAATAGAGAGGTATTGTTTTATAGGAGTGACCCTAGTAAAGAGGAGTGGCGAGTCTGCATTCCAGGCGAATATTGTCAGTTATTAATTAAAGATTTTCATTTGAGAATTGGCCATTTCGGGTCGTATAAAAGTTATAAAGTTATAAGAACTTTCTGTGAGTTTCCAAATATGAAGAGACTAGTTAGTAGATATGTGACTTCATGCGATTTATGTCAGAAGTCGAAAGTTAATAATCAGACTAGTAAAAGTGCGATGAAAAATGTTATATCGGACAGACCTTTAGAATTACTGAGTGTGGACCTGTACGGACCTTTACCGCGAAGCAGGGGTGGAGTAGAAACCATTTTTGTAGTATTAGATACATTCACTAAGTTTGTCAAATTGTATCCAGTAAAGAGGGCAACTGCTAAAGTACTGGTCAACAAGATTTTGACTGACTTTATCCCAAATTATGGCAAAATAGATAGTGTACTGTCGGATCAAGGTCCGCAATTTATTAGTTCAAAATGGAGAGATACGTTAGTAAAGGCAGGCATTGAGGTGAAATATAGTGCCATATACCATCCCCAATCAAACCAAGTAGAAAGGGTAATGAGGGAGTTAGGTAGGTTGTTTAGGGCGTATTGCCACGAAAACCACACTTTGTGGGCAAATTACATAAAACATATCGAAAATTGGATAAATTGTTCCGTACATGACAGCACCGGGTTTACCCCTTTTGAGTTAATGATGGGTAAAAAACCGACAATGTTGATAGAAAAGTTAGAATTCCCGAGGAGAGAGGATTATGAATACAGAGGATAAGATAGAAATAGTGAGGAAACAATTGAAGGACAGGGCGAAATTGCGTAAATTGAGACATGACAAGGGTAAAATGGTGGAATATAACGTGGGCGATTTGGTTTTGGAGCAGACTCAATTTAAGTCTTTCAGTTTAGATAAAACTATTAAGAAATTCTTTCTTTTGTTTCAAGGGCCTTATAGAATAACAAAAATCTTAAATGATAATGCATATGTTTTGGTACACCCGCAAACCGACGAGTATAGAAGTACGCGTAACGTGATTCATTTAAAAAGATATGTACAGTCTGAACCATTTATTCAAACTGTAGAGTAGGGATGGTGCGATTATTAAAATGTTTGGGGTTAATGGACTGAATTCGTTCTTGTACCCAATCAGCAGTCTTAAAACTGTCTACTATGATTTAAAGTCGATGTTGTTTACTGTTTGTATTACTATTATCTGAGTTTATCTTTATATGAAATTTTGCATATTGTGCAAGTTGAGCGAAATATCTAGTCTAACTTGTATTATATTAGTTGTGTTATGAGTGTTAGCATTGTATATGATTCACTGTCTGTGTTAGAGAAAATGTTTTGTTTTCCATTGATATTTTTTGCAGGAAGTTTTGATGTTTGTATTAAAATGTGGTAAATTGATTTGAATTGTTGAAATTCATCATTGTGAAAATCTCTGTTCGATGATGTGATACTTATTTACTTGTCTTTGTGTTGCATTCTTTGTTTTGTATTATGAATACTTGTATGTATCGATGAGTGTATTTTGTGATTATTATTAGAATTTTATAATTGGCGAACAAAATCCACACTCGCTGTTCTCGTGTAATTTTGTTCTTTTTCCGGGTGAGGTGTGACTGTAACGTGCCAAAAAAGTTATTGAATTAAAATTTTGAGTAATTAAAATAAAGATAGAAAAGAGAAAAAACGTAGCTGGTCGTGAATGCAATAAAACGTAGCTCACAGTAAGTCACGTGGTAAGTCAGGTGGTGACGCGATGTGTTGGATGTGTGGATTTTGCGCGCAACAGCGGAATAAGATGACTAAGATGACTTATGGCTGCAATAGAGAACAGTCACGAACTATTGAAAAAATTTAATAATATTGATACTAAAATATATATATTGTTCTGATTATTGTTCAAAATCGAATATTACGTTGTAAAATTGAGCAATCTTAATAATACTGATACTAAAACATATTTGCGTTTATTTATGTTCAAAATTGAATATTAAGTTGTAAAAATTATGTAAATTTTGAGAATATTGTTACTAAAACATTATTGTTCTTATTAATGTTAAAAATCGAGTATATTACATTGAAAATAGACTGTGGTGAATCAAAAAGGCAGAATAATAAAAAATTCAAGATTGAAGAAGCAATTCTATTTTATTTATCAAAACCTATATTTTGTACACTCTGCTGAAAACTAAGGTCCGAGAAAACGCGGAGTTACAGTGGTTTTACGATTTATCGTAAAGATAAACCATTCGTTGAACGTGCTAGTGGCGGAGTGGCAGTTTTAGTCCGAAATAATGTGTTTTCCGAAAATGTTCCCTTACAATCTGACTTACAGGTCATCGCTGTCAGACTTTATGCGCCGAATCCGGTAACATTGTGTTCAATATACATTCCTCCATCGGAACAACTGACACTTGCATCCATTGCGTCTGTTATAGACCAACTTCCACGCCCTTTTATGATCATTGGGGTTCTAATCGTGTGGATGCTCGTGGAAGGCTAATGGAGACGTTGATTTGGAATCAAAACTTGGTTGTATTGAACACAGGTTCCAATACACATTTCTCGGCTGCTAATGGGACATTTTCAGCTATAGATCTTACTCTCTGCTCTTCTTCTATCGCCCCAGCCTGTGAATGGGAAGTAAATGCCGATCTTTGTAGCAGTGACCATTTCCCAATCATTTGTCGTCTTCTTTCATTCCATGTTGATGAAAGACGCTCCCCGAAGTGGAAAATAAAAGACGCTAATTGGTCACACTTCCAACAAGTTTTAAATGTCGGCCAAATAAACTTTGGCAATGTCGATGCAGCTGTAGAGCATTTCACGGATGCGGTTCCACGCACGTCAACGACACCGCGACGTATGCCTGTTCCCTGGTGGAATCACGTTTGTCGGGATGCCATCCGTGAACGTCGTAAAGCCCCTCAAAGTTGAAAACATTCAATTTTTCCTGGAGTTCTGAGTAGCCCTTCAATAGTTCTGGAGTTCTTTATAGTTTTGAGCAATAGATCCGTTCGCTAAAACGTACAAATTGAAAATTTAAAAGTTCATTTGGAAAAAAAAATTGCCCAGCATTACTCTAATTTTGCTTAGATCACAAAAAGTCTTTGGAAGTATCGCTAGAACTCTTGGAGGGCTACCCAGAACTCTGAAGAAAAAAATCGAGACAAAAAAAAAATTTTTTTGTCATCGAGCTAGGTACCTAGCCCCTCAAAGTTGAAAACATTCAATTTTTTTTAGAGTTCTGAGTAGCCCTACGATAGTTCTGTAGTTCTTTATAGTTTTTAGCAATAGTTCCGTTCGTTAAAACGGACAAATTGAAAATTGAAAATTTCATTTTGGAAAAAAAAATTCGACTGATGACCAGTCCTATACTTCCCACCTAGTAAATATTTGCAAAAAATAAACTTTTTTATTTTTATTCTTTGACTAGGCCCAAATAACCTTAGCTGTTGGTGGTCTTTAAAACACAATTTAATTTTTATTCTTTGAAAAAAGCATGGCCCTCTTTTTTGTTTGGTGATCTACTGATGGCTAACTTAATATAGCAAAAATCATGGTTACCTTGATTTACGTACAATTTTTATTTTTTTTAGTAAAATATTTTTTTTCTCAAAAACTATACATTTTAGAGAAAAAAAATATTTACATTTTTTTCATATTATAACATCTAGAATTCATTTATATTTTTTTTTACCTATGTTAATACGTGACATTGAGGACGTTTTTTTGAATATATCAGGATCCACTGAACCGATTTGACTCAAAATCTAATCAGATCTAAGTTAAAGGCTGATAAACACAATAGAACAATCGGCATGCCCGTATGTTGTTCCGTTCTTAAGATATCGAAGGCGAAAAATTGACCACACACATACACACACACACACACACACATACACACACACACATACACACACACACACATACACACACACACACACACACACACACACACACACACACACACACATACACACACACACACATACACACACACACACACACACACACACACATATACACACACACACACACACACACACATACATACACACACACACACACACATACAGACATCAGTCAGAAAATGATCTTAAACGATTGCTAGGGTCTCAAAACGTGAAAATCTGTTAAAATCTCGAAATATTTTTTTCGGACTAAATCCATTACTTCCCTACCATAGTAGAGGTGGGAAGTAAAAATTGCCCAGCATTCCTCTAATTTTGCTCGGATCAAAAAAAGTCATTTGAAGTATCGCTAGAACTCTTAGAGGGTTACCTAGAACCAGTGGCGGCTCCTCTATGAGAGCTGCGGAGCTGCCGCACTGCCAGAAAATAACGCACAATTAAAAAAAATATTGTATAAATCTGCATAATATGTTTTAATTTCAAATATTGTGTAAATCTGCATAATATGTTTTAATTTCATAATCACATAGCATTATTATGAATGACGGCACGCCTCAGGCCTATATTCTATAAACAGTCCTGCAGGAGGTGCTGCAGTTTGTGTTGCACCTAAATCCAACCAAAATCCAATGTGTTAAAGAGAGATGACTTAGTAAAAATGAGACAGATTTATACGCGTAAAAGCTGAAACGCGTCCGCAGAACCTAATACAGTATTATTTTTCTTGGTTATAATACCGTATTATATAGCAATGCAGTAAGGTGTCTTCGTGGTGTAGCGGTAACGTAGTGGCTCTATAAGCAATAGGTCTCGGGTTCAAATCTCAATACAAACATAATTTTTTTTTTAATAAATGATTAGATATAAATATCATAAATAAATATATTTAATAAATTAATAATTTATTAAATTAAATTAATTTATTTAATATCTTTATTTTATTATTTTATCGTCTTTTTTACAAACTTTTAGTACTGGCACGCGGGATAAAATGTTCGGAGTTATTTTTGTTTTGTTACTTAAAAGAAGTATAGCTTCTGACGTGCGTACATAGTACACACACACTCTTTTTTTTAATACAATAAAAAATAATATTGCTATAAAAATCACTTTATTTACGATCTTTGCGCTAGCGAAATCATTGTATAATGTATAGACAAATTATTCAGATCAAAAAATACACTTAAAAATTGCATCAAATGTATTTTTGAATTTTTTTTTCGAGGTTCCCTCATTAGGGGGGGGTACTCCAATCTCCGGGTTGACTCTGCAGAACACCCATTTAAAATGTTCACGCGCCGCCACTGCCTAGAACTCTGAAGAAAAAAATCGAAACAAAAAAAAGAAATTTTTTTGTCATCGAGCTAGGTACCTAGCCCCTCAAAGTTGAAAACATTCAATTTTTTTTGGAGTTCTGAGTAGCCCTACAATAGTTCTGGAGTTCTTTATAGTTTTCAGAAATAGTTCCGTTCGTTAAAACGGACAAATTGAAAATGAAAATTTCATTTTGAAAAAAAAATTGCCCAGCACGCCTCTAATTTAGCTCGGATCGGGCTTGAGAATAGCCAAGAGTGTAGCGGCGCTGTTGTTTACATGGCGTTGCTATGGTTCCTCTATTACAAGTCCCCAGTTCTCGGGTTCTAGCCCGAAAGCTGGTAAAAGTGTCAATTGGATTTTCAATTTAATATTAAAAAAAATAATAATAATAAATTGAAAATATGAATTGGTGCTAGGCCCAAATAACCTTAGCTGTTGGTGATCTTCAAAACACAATTACCAAATTTAGCTCGGATCAAAAAAAGTCATTTGAAGTATCGCTAGAACTCTTGGAGGGCTACCCAGAACTCTGAAGAAAAAAATCGAAACAAAAAAAAAAAAATGTTTGTCATCGAGCTAGGTACCTAGCCCCTCAAAGCTTGTTACGTGGGTAATTTTAAATAAATAAATAATACTAGGTTTCGTAAATCAAATCACTGATATAATTCGCCGATTAATAAAAAAAGTACAAATTAATACAAAGGTTAATTCTTATAAATTAGTCAATTAATTACTGGTAATTTTATTATATACAATAACATTGGGTCGATATTCGTTCCTGTTATACAATGGTCAATGAAATATCCGGGAGGGTACAAAGTGTCAACCCTTCAGATATTTACAGGAGCAAAACATAATGTGCAAATAACGGTCTGGTCATGGACTCCTACGTTGTGTTTTTTTAGGCGCGATCTTAGCGAAGCTAGAAGCGCCTATATACACTCGCTTTGTCTGTGAATCTGTGAATCTGTGATTCTGTGAATCTGTGAATCTGTAACGGATTTTTTGTATCAGTCGTACAGCCCAAACAAATTAACCGATTTTAAAAAACTTTTTTTTGTTCGATTCCTCTCGGGGTCTATTTGATCTTAACGTCGCCCGATTTTTGAATTTTGGCCCCAGAGGGGAGCAAATTAGAAAAAAAGGTGTTTTTTGCTTATAGTTTGCTCAATTTAAGTCAGATCGATTCGAAACCTGTCTTAAACGAAAGAGCAGAAAATTTTAGATAGATTTCATGTATAATATTGTGTCAAAACAGTTTTTTTATACAGATTTATATGATTATTAAGCTAAATAAATGCGACTTTATCTAATAAATCGCGAACTTGTTTCGGTTGTCCTTGTCTGTTGCACAGTGTGATATGGATATTGGAAGATAGCGTATGCTCTGTCTTATATTGCATTATTTCAATATAGTTATTCAATTTTTTGACTGCTGATGTTTGAATTTAAGTTTAAAAACCCTGGCCTACTGAGTTAAAATGACGTGTAACTAATTATTGACGTCGATCGGATGGCGAGACCTAGGGATCGGACCAAAATTTCTCGACGTTCATACCTTCCCGAACAATTTGACATTCTCTGTCTGTATGTCCCTTTGTACGCTTATAACTCGAGAACCACTGATCCGATTTACATGATTTTAATTCAAGTAAATAACTTCTTATGCGAGTGCGAGTTTTAAAATATTCTGGCATCACGCAAAAGCAACCGAACTGATTCTCAAATAAAAACGTATGTTCTGGCATCACGCAAAAATAAGTAGGTGATGCATTGTTTTTTAAACGGTGGTTTTATTTAGCTTGATCCCGTATATTTGTTACAAATCTTGCGACCGACTGAGTTGAAATTTTGCACACATGTGTAGCTCCCGTGACAAAACAATATTATGGTAACTAACTGACCGGCCCGGTTCGTCCGGGCGTAAATCGTACTTTTGAACTTTCACCCACTTCCTATGATCCGATTGAATTGAAATTTTGCACACATGTGTAGCTCCGGTGACATTACAATATTATGGTAATTAGCTGACCGGCCCGGCTTTAGTCCGGGTGTAAATCGTACTTTTGAATTTTCACCCACTTCCCGTGATCCGATTGAGTTGAAATTTTGCACACATGTGTAGCTCCGGTGACAATACAATATTATGATAACTAGCTGACCGGTCCGGCTTTCGTCCGGGTGCAAATCGTACTTTTGAATTTTCACCCACTTCCTATGATCCGATTGAGTTGAAATTTTGCACACAAGTACGGGCCTATGGCTGCCGAGCTGCAAGCTCAGGGCTACGAGGTATTCCTCGACGCATTTGTGGTCGGCTCACTAGGCGGCTGGTTGTCGAATAACGACGCCGTTCTTGCGCGACTGGGAGTGGCGCGACGCTATGGCAACGTAATGGCTCGCCTCATGGTCTCGGACACGATCCGCTGGACCAGAGATATATACATCGAGCATCTCTCCGGCGTCCGGCAGTACCAACAATAGCGCCGTCCTCCATCATCGAAGCCACCGAATTCTCCCCCCCCCACTATCTTTTCTCTTTCTTTTGATATATTTATTTACTTACTTCTTTTATTACATATTTTGTTATTATTCTGTTTCTCGTTGTTTGTTATTATTCTGTTGTTATATACTTTGTTATTATTTAATTTGTTACTACCTTTTTTATTAAAAATTCTTTTATTTCGCGGTTTCATTATTTATTTCATATTATGTATTATATACTTCATTAATTATTATGGATATTTAAGATTGTATGGCTCCGGACCCCTGCGATGTGCACAATCCGTTGTGCACTTTGCAGGGGCCACGCAGCGGTGTCATCCCCTTGGCCGCCCTCTGGGAAAAATGGTGACCAACGGGATGGCACTTAGTTTGGAATTTACTATTGTCAAATGAAGTTTACGTTATATTACAACCTACAATGATGCTACACTTTTGTATTTATATTATTATTATTATGTATTATTTTGGCTATAAAAATAAAGCTTCGGTACTTTATGATAACTAGCTGACCGGTCCGGCTTTCGTCCGGATGCAAATCGTACTTTTGAATTTTCACCCACTTCCTATGATCCGATTGAGTTGAAATTTTGCACACATGTGTGGCGCCGGTGACAATACAATATTATGATAACTAGCTGACCGGTCCGGCTTTCGTCCGGGTGCAAATCGTACTTTTGAATTTTCACCCACTTCCCGTGATCCGATTGAGTTGAAATTTTGCACACATGTGTAGCTCCGGTGACAATACAATTTATGGTAACTAGCTGACCGGCCCGGGTTTCGTCCGGGTGTAAATCGTACTTTTGAATTTTCACCCACTTCCCGTGATCCGATTGAGTTGAAATTTTGCACACATGTGTAGCTCCGGTGACAATACAATATTATGATAACTAGCTGACCGGCCCGGCTTTCGTCCGGGTGCAAATCGTACTTTTGAATTTTCACAGGCAAAAGGTCTTTCTCCGGTAACGTTTCAGTGGATCGGATAAATGTTATAAAATCAGACTAAGGAAATAAAGCACACTAAAAAATTAAGAATAAAAATAGATAAAAAACTTTTAAGTTAAACGGTTTTATAAATGTACTAAAAAGAAAAAAATAAAATTTAATTTAGGTTCATAAGTATAAAAGCGTGGGTCGTGACTGTAATAAATTATCATAGAGTGTACGACCCACGCTTTTATACTTATGAACCTAAATTAAATATTTTTTTTTTCTTTTTAAAACATTTATAAAACCGTTTAACTTAAAAGTTTTTTTACCTATTTTTATTTGAAGCTATGCTTCTTAACGCACGTTTCAGATGGGGACCTAAAAATAATAAAAAGTGAAACGTCACGTCACGAAGTAGTGTAACGTCACTTTTGTAAAAATTATCCGATCCTTTTGAAAATTAATATTTGAGAGTTTTATACGACACAAAAAAAAAATGGCGTCAGATTTCAAAATGGCGGCCATATCTACTTTTTTGTAAAAATTATCCGATTCTTTTGAAAATTAATATTTGAGTTTTATAGAACACAAAAAAATAAAATGACGTCAGATTTTTCAAAATGGCGGCCACATGTACTCTGTTGTAAAAATTATCCGATCCTTTTGAAAATTGATATTCGAGAGTTTCATAGGACACAAAAAAATAAAATGATGTCAGATTTTTCAAAATGGCGGCCATATGTACTTTTTTGTAAAAATTATCCGATCCTTTTCAAAATTGATATTTGAGAGTTTCATAGGACACAAAAAAATTAAATGGTGCCAGATTTCAAAATGGCGGCCATATGTACTTTTTTGTAAGAATTATCAGATCCTTTTGAAAATTGATATTTGAGAGTTTCATAGGACACAAAAAAATAAAATAACGTCAGATTTCAAAATGGCGGAAATATGTAGTAGGTACTCCTTTCTAAAAATTATACGATCCTTTTGAAAATTGATATTTGAGAGTTTCATAAGACACAAAAAAATAAAATGACGTCAGATTTCAAAATGGCAGCCGTATGTACATTTTTGTAAAAATTATCCGATCCTTTTCAAAATTGATATTTGAGGGTTTTATAGAACACAAAAGAATAAAATGACGTCAGATTTAAAAATGGCGGCCAAATGTACTTTTTTGTGACAATTATCCGATTCTTTTGAAAATCGGTATTTGAGAGTTTCATAGGAAACAAAAAAATAAAATGACATCAGATTTCAAAATGGCGGCCGTATGTACTTTTTTGTAAAAATTATCCGATCCTTTCGAAAATTGATATTTGAGAGAGTCATAGAACACAAAATAATAAAATGACGTCAGATTTAAAAATGGCGGCCATATGTACTTTTTTGTAACAATTATCCGATTCTTTTGAAAATCGGTATTTGAGAGTTTCATAGGAAACAAAAAAATAAAATGACATCAGATTTCAAAATGGCGGCCGTATGTACTTTTTTGTAAAAATTATCCGATCCTTTTGAAAATTGATATTGAGAGTCTCATAGGACACAAAAAAATAAAATGGCGTCAGATTTCAAAATGGCGGCCATATGTACTTTTTTGTAAAAATTATCCGATCCTTTTGAAAATTGATATTTGAGAGTTTCATAGGACACAAAAAAATAAAATGACGTCAAATTTCAAAATGGCGGAAATATATTGTACTCCTTTCTTAGAAATTATACGATCCTTTTAAAAATTGATATTTGAGAGTTTCAGACGCAAAAGAATAAAATGACGTAAGATTTCAAATTGGCGGCCGTATGTACATTTTTGTAAAAATTATCCGATCCTTTCGAAAATTGATATTTGAGAGTTTCATAGAACACAAAATAATAAAATGACGTCAGATTTAAAAATGGCGGCCATATGTACTTTTTTGTAAAAATTATCCGATTCTTTTGAAAATCGGTATTTGAGAGTTTCATAGGACACAAAAAAATAAAATGACGTCAGATTTCAAAACGGCGGCAATATGTACTTTTTGTGTAAAATTATCCGATCTTTTTGAAAATAGATATTGACGAGTTTTATAGAACGCAAAAAAATAAAATGACGTCATATTTTAAAATGGCGGCCATAGGTATATACTTCTTTGTAAAAATTATCCGATCCTATTGAAAATTGATATTTGAGAGTTTAATAAGACACAAAAAAATAAAATGGCGTCAGATTTCAAAATGGCGGTCAAATAATAACTTTTTAATTGTATTGTTTATATCTTTGATGAATTCGGTTTTATATACAATGCGTAAGAAACATAGCTTCTGTCGGGTATCTTACGACACCTCATGACTTTTTTTATTTAGCAGGTTCCGCGTTTCGCTTAATAGTCAATCGTTGCTATGGAAAATTGTTTAAAAAATTCACTGCACTATTTTTTCTATGTAATCCAATACATATTTTACATTAGGTCTTATGGCCATAGCCTACTACAAAATTGATCTTCTTAGTGTTATTTTCCCTATGTTCGGTAAAACCGTTTACACACAATATCTACATGAATATCGCGCCTTGTAATTCTTGAATTACTTGTATGCTCCAAAATTTTTATTATTTTTAAGCCGTACAGACTCAACTTATTACGGGCGGGGCAAATTAACGGTCATTGCTAGTGTGAATGTTACGGTACAAATGTCATAGTTCGGGGAAAATGCGTATGTAAAAGAGGGCCGCCGATATGCAAGCACACCCTGTATGTGAGTAACTAGAGCCGTCGATGTACCAACACACTCTGTTTGTATGTGTAGAGGGCCGCCGATATGCAAGCACAACCAGTATGTATGTGTAGAGGGCCGCCGATATGCAAGCACACCCTGTATGTGTGTAACTAGAGCCGTCGATGTACCAACACACTCTGTTTGTATGTGTAGAGGGCCGCCGATATGCAAGCACACCCAGTATGTATGTGTAGAGGGCCGCCGATATGCAAGCACACCCAGTATATATGTGTAGTCTACCCAAGCGAACTCAGAGGACTTCGGTGAAGTCCGAAGACTTACTTTTGTATTGAAAAGTGTTCTCATGTCCATAAATTATGTACCGTTCGTGATGCGAGAGCTAATTATTTTATAAAATTGTAAAATAAATTTCTATCTATAGTGCGTAGCGGTTTGAAGAACCGATACGCTATTTCAATATGAGAATCGCGTTATTTGTAAATATAATATGACTGAAAATAATTAAAATTAAAGTGAAAATAACAAGTATTAATAATGAAAATTAATACTCGTAACACACCCCCGGTCCGTACAAATTCACGCGATTGAAAGGTAATCGTTATGTGCACATATTTATCAAAATATTCATACCAAAATCAAAAATAATGATATTATAGTAGAATCGTTGGTTTCATAAATTAGTTCAAAATTGACTACATTAGTAAAACCAAGATTCTTAATTTTTTTGGTACGTTATAAACATAGAACTACGAAAAACTGGTAATATTTACTTTATCTATGATCCTTGTCAAATTCAAGGCCTTATTGGTCTGCCTTATGGGCCAATGTTTCATAAATAGAAACAACAACTAGGTCATAAGTTAAATGAACACCTTATATGGCTAATTGTTCATTTAAGTTATAGGCCACAAGTGAACGATCCGGTCATATTGGATCACTATTCACTTGCTGTGGTCAGGATTCAAATGAACGATCAGGTCATATTTGATCACAGTTCATCTGAATCATACCACAAATTTATCTTAACTGGTCAAAAACTTTAAAGGTTCTCATACTCTTAGACGATCTTAAACCTGTAACGATTCATAAAAAGAATCTGTTCTAGATAGGCCACGAGTGAACGATCCGGTCATATTGGATCACTATTCACTCAGGATTCAAATGAATCGATCCGGTCATATTGGATCACTGTTCATCTGAATCCTGCTAGACATTTATCTTAACTGGTCAAGCATCGTCCTAAATTGAAACAAAGAAAAGCAATTATAAATAATGGACAAAAATATCACCAAAAGTTCATAAAGGTCATAATATTACCAGTAGTTCACATATATCAAAATTCAAAAATTTAAATATGATTTATGGGCACACATTTCACAAAATGTCAAAAACTTATATATGGGCAAATTTCACAAAAGGTCAAATATTGAACAAAACAAACTGAAAAAAGTAAGAAAAAAATATTATCGCGACACTAAACGTTCTCACGCACTCACTGTCGTCGAGGACCGACGCCTACCAGGCGGGCACGGTCATATCGGCAACATCGGTCCTTCTTGACGTCGTCCAGGTCGGCAGTGGTGATGCATTAGACGTATGTCGTCTCGGCGGTGTTGGCGTCGTCACTGGAGTTGGCGGCGGGAGTTCTCGATGCCGTCTCTATGGTGGGCTCGGGCAGGTCGGGAACAGCATCCGCGGCAAAAACTCTCAGCGTCATGTGATGGTTGGCGGTATTCTTGAGAGGTCGGGCTCTAGTAATCTGTCTGGTTGACATGATTGACGGCAGGCTCGCAGCCGTCCTCTTTCTAGTCTGGATATTAGAGTCTCTAATTCCTCTATACTTCGCGGCTCTAATAAGCTAATTTGTTCTTGGTAGGCCGGCAGGCAGTTCATCTCGATTGTCTGGAGTTGCTCTCGGTACATGGGCGGATGCTCCATGCGTTTAAAGAGGCTGGACATTTTGGCTACGTAAACTGAAAATGGTTCAGTGGGGCCTTGCTTGCGTTTATCAATTTCTGCTTTTAATAAATAGTCGTGATCGGGGTCTTGAAAAGCTTTCCTAAGCGTGCGGACGAGTTCATCCCATGTTCTAAGTTTATCTCGAGCATGGCGGTAAACCTGGAGCGCGGATCCTCCAAACAATCCTGAGGCGGAATGTAGTAAATCGGTCGTGGTCATATTATTATCTCGCCGGCGGTCGTCTGCGTCTTCCAGAAAGGTTTCCAAACTGTGACTGTCATCTCCGGTAAATCTAATCCCCCATTTATATACGGGAACAATTTTATATGTGCGAGCGGAATAGCAAGTTGATCCAGTTCTTCTTGAATATTCATCAGCTGGTCTAAAAATTGTACTCGTCTGTTCTGATGCTCATCTGCTGTAATAAGGTTTAGCCGGTTGCCCACGTGCCATATTTTGGTATTGATTTTCTTTATATTTCCCGTGCTTAGCTCAGTGGTAAGTAATTCTTGAATGTCTCTAATTTTTGTTTCACAAATGCCCAATTCGAATTCATAATCGTTGTCGGATAGTGTTCTACTTAAATTGGCACCAGTTTGGCCAAATTTTAATAATTGTCGAAGTTTTTTGCGTAAAAGATCGACTGTAATGTCAGGATCCACTGTGATTCCTCTAGCGGTTACTTCCCATATCAATTCGTCACGTGCGAGTCTGTCTACCTCCATGTCAGTAGTTTAACCCGTTCTATCTAGTGATTTGTTTACTACGGTTGAAAAGATCAGATTTTGAAGAAAATCCTGGTCACGGCACCATTTGTTACGTGGGTAATTTTAAATAAATAAATAATACTAGGTTTCGTAAATCAAATCACTGATATAATTCGCCGATTAATAAAAAAGTACAAATTAATACAAAGGTTAATTCTTATAAATTAGTCAATTAATTACTGGTAATTTTATTATATACAATAACATTGGGTCGATATTCGTTCCTGGGCTTGAGAATAGCCGAGAGTGTAGCGGCGCTGTTGTTTACATGGCGTTGCTATGGTTCCTCTATTACAAGTCCCCAGTTCCCGAGTTCTAGCCCGAGAGCTGGTAAAAGTGTCTATTGGATTTTCAATTTATTATTTAAAAAAAAAAAAAAAATAATGAATTGAAAATATGAATTGGTGCTAGGCCCAAATAACCTTAGCTGTTGGTGGTCTTTAAAATACAATTACGATATTCGTTCCTGTTATACAATGGTCAATGAAATATCCGGGAGGGTACAAAGTGTCAACCCTTCAGATATTTACAGGAGCAAAACATAATGTGCAAATAACGGTCTGGTCATGGACTCCTACGTTGTGTTTTTTTATTATTTTTAAGCCGTACAGACTCAACTTATTACGGGCGGGGCAAATTAACGGTCATCGCTAGTGTGAATGTTACGGTACAAATGTCATAGTTCGGGGAAAATGCGTATGTAAAAGAGGGCCGCCGATATGCAAGCACACCCTGTATGTGAGTAACTAGAGCCGTCGATGTACCAACACACTCTGTTTGTATGTGTAGAGGGCCGCCGATATGCAAGCACACCCAGTATGTATGTGTAGAGGGCCGCCGATATGCAAGCACACCCTGTATGTGTGTAACTAGAGCCGTCGATGTACCAACACACTCTGTTTGTATGTGTAGAGGGCCGCCGATATGCAAGCACACCCAGTATGTATGTGTAGAGGGCCGCCGATATGCAAGCACACCCAGTATATATGTGTAGTCTACCCAAGCGAACTCAGAGGACTTCGGTGAAGTCCGAAGACTTACTTTTGTATTGAAAAGAGTTCTCATGTCCATAAATTATGTACCGTTCGTGATGCGAGAGCTAATTATTTTATAAAATTGTAAAATAAATTTCTATCTATAGTGCGTAGCGGTTTGAAGAACCGATACGCTATTTCAATATGAGAATCGCGTTATTTGTAAATATAATATGACTGAAAATAATTAAAATTAAAGTGAAAATAACAAGTATTAATAATGAAAATTAATACTCGTAACAAGCTGAAAACATTCAATTTTTTTTAGAGTTCTGAGTAGCCCTACAATAGTTCTGTAGTTCTTTATAGTTTTTAGCAATAGTTCTGTTCGTTAAAATGGACAAATTGAAAATTGAAAATTTCATTTTGAAAAAAAAAATTGCCCAGCATTCCTCTAATTTTGCTCGGATCAAAAAAAGTCATTTAAAGTATCGCTAGAACTCTTGGAGGGTTACCTAGAACTCTGAAGAAAAAAATCGAAACAAAAAAAAAGAAATTTTTTTGTCATCGAGCTAGGTACCTAGCCCCTCAAAGTTGAAAACATTCAATTTTTTTTGGAGTTCTGGGTAGCCCTTCAAGAGTTTTAGCGATACTTCAAATGACTTTTTTTGATCCGAGCTAAATTAGAGGAATGCTGGGCAATTTTTTTTTCAAAATGAAATTTTCAATTTTCAATTTGTCCGTTTTAACGAACGGAACTATTGCTGAAAACTATAAAGAACTCCAGAACTACTGTAGGGCTACTCAGAACTCCAGAAAAAATTTAATGTTTTTAACTTTGAGGAGCTAGGTACCTAGCTCGATGACAAAAATTTTTTTTTCGTTTCGATTTTTTTGTTCAGAGTTCTGGGTAGCCCTCCAAGAGTTCTAGCGATACTTCAAATGACTTTTTTTGATCCGAGCTAAATTAGAGGAATGCTGGGCAATTTTTTTTTCAAAATGAAATTTTTAATTTTCAATTTGTCCGTTTTAACGAACGGAACTATTGCTGAAAACTATAAAGAACTCCAGAACTATTGTAGGGCTACTCAGAACTTCAGAAAAAATTGAATGTTTTCAACTTTGAGGGGCTAGGTACCTAGCTCGATGACAAAAAAAAATTTTTTTTTTAGTTTCGAATTTTTTTTTTAGAGTTCTGGGTAGCCCTCCAAGAGTTCTAGCGATACTTCAAATGACTTTTTTTGATCCGAACAAAATTAGAGAAATGCTGGGCAATTTTTTTTTTTTCAAAATGAAATTTTCAGTTTTCAATTTGTCCGTTTTAACGAACGGAACTATTGCTAAAAACTATAAAGAACTCCAGAACTATTGTAGGGCTACTCAGAACTCAAAAAAAAATTGATTTTTTTCAACTTTGAGGGGCTAGGTACCTAGCTCGATGACAAATTTTTTTTTTTTTAATTTCGATTTTTTTCTTTAGAGTTCTGAGTAGCCCTCCAAGAGTTCTAGCGATACTTCAAATGACTTTTTTTGATCCAAGCAAAATTAGAGGAATGCTGGGCAATTTATTTTTTCAAAATGAACTTTTAAATTTTCAATTTGTACGTTTTAACGAACGGAACTATTGCTCAAAATCATAAAGAACTCCAGAACTATTAGAGGGCTACTCAGAACTCCTAAAAAAATTGAATTTTTTAAACTTTGGGGGGCAGCGTGAACCTAGCCCATCATATTTTCAAGTTCGAATAATTGCTAGATAAATGCCAGAACTATTGTTTAAACCTGCAAAGAACTCCAGAACTCATGGAAACGAATCCAGAACTCCGAAAAAAAATCATTTTTTCGAAAGTTGCGGGGCTAACTTCACACCACCGAATTTTCGTGAGTAGCTTAGTTTTGACGAGTCCCCCAAATCTCTCTCTGCGACAGTTCTCGGTAGAGGTATGCAAAGTTCTGCGCAGCCGCTAAATATGTTGATTTGGCGAGTTTTTAAATTTTATACATAACACTTTGTTTTTCAGTTAAATTGCCAGATAATTTATAAAAAAACAGGAAGCTGCGCTTGTCCTACAAAAGCAATGAGTGGACTGGCGAGTCCTCCGTACCCAATATGTAAAAATAACGAGGTCTGAAATTTTATTACAAGATTTTTTTTACCGTTGCGCAGGGGGGGGGGCGGTGTAAGTTTAAAATTGAATTTTCGGTGTCGGCGACACTCTCATTTGGCGGCCATCTTGAAAAAGGGGTGCTAACAGGTTTTGTACTATATCTCCGTAACGGTATTTCTTACAGAAAATTAGTACATACGTTTTTGTTTATAATCGAATTCTCTGCAACTTTACAAGAAACACTTTTTGTCATAAATTGAATAATTAAAAAATATTCTATCTTCTATAAAGCATATCTTTTTAATTATTCAATTTACGACAAAAAGTTTCTCTAGTAAAGTTGTACAGAATTTGATTCTAAACAAAAACTTATCTACAGATTTTCTGTAAGATGTACCGTTACGGAGATACAGTACAAAACCTGTTAGCACCCCTTTTTCAAAATGGTGGCCAAATGGGGTGGCCGCCGGCCCTGAAAACTCAATTTAAAACTTACACCGGACCCCCCTACGCAACGGTAAAAAAAATCTCGTCCTACCCAAAATGCAAGCCTAATGTAACATTTCAATGGACTACATGTTTTTTGGCTTTTTTATCAATATCTCCCAATTTTATTGTAGGACACCAATTATATTGTATTCGACACTCCATTTCCACAAGAAAAAAACAAAAATTAAGTTGTTAGTGTAACCCGAGCGCACCATTTTGACGTTTTCCTTTAGTTTTAACAAACCTAGTTCCGTTGGAACTAGAGGTAGCGGGCCACCACCGAACAATGTGCGCTCATATTTAGTGGGTTCTTGTCTGGTCCAGCTGTTCGGTGTTCAGGACCAGACAGGGGAATCTTTTTTTTTTTAGTAAAGAAATAATGAAAAAATTTGCCTTAATTATACAATGTATTTCATTATAAATTTCATATTAAACAAGAATATAATAACGGTTACAGTACCTTAGATTCTTCAGTAGCTGATGGAATCTGGACGGAAATTCTCCTTAGGTATAAATATTAAATAATTCCTGGTTGATTTGATTCCGTCTGTTCGGATCATAAAACCTCTTCTATCATATGTCCCATTACATCCTCACATTTTTTTGTTGTTGGTTTTCTTCACCCATTGGCCGGGTTCACTAATCTTTTTCAACCACTTACTAACACGGTTCCCGATCGACTCCCGGACAACGCCCTAGTTAGATCACTTCGCGTCGCTGGCTGCTGATTCCTAGAAAACCGCCCACGGATCTATGATAAGGCGCATTCCTGTGTGCTTCTTTGCACAAAACTAAGTCAACCAAACCATAGGCGTCCGCGGTCTCTTTCGGAATCAGTAGCGCACCACCGATGTAAGGCCAGATTATTACATCCCTTCCCCCTTAAGAGAAAGTCCTGTCCTGAAGGGCGGACTTTCTTAAAAATTTTTTTTTTCTACTTGTTACTCATCGTCAGGACCACCTGGTATTCACAATGACCAGATGTCGTGTCTGCATGCGTACCAACTAGTATATCAACTGCCTTCCAGATTCCATCAGTCTTTACTTACTTTGATAGACTAACCTTGATCCTATATTAAATAATAATAAAAAAAAAAAAATCAAAATTCTATAAGTTGTCGTCAGAACGGAAGGAAAAATGTGCACAGTACTCTACGTGATGCACGTCAACTCTAAAAATTTCAATAACTATACTTATTTCCTCTTACTCTCGTTCTCTTTTCTTTATCCAAAGGTTTGTCCCTAGGTACTTCTTAGGGCACGTTTTTCCTTTCCATTACACTCAGAAATTATTCCTTAAATAAAAATTCAAACATTAGACATAATATTATTATGATACCACTCTATTGCTAACAAAACAACACAACAACAAAAATATATCTTCTTTCGATTCGTCAATTCGTTACTAAATTCTATTGGTTTGGGGCTCACCTCTAACTGAATAATGTCCGTAGTCGGCCTCTGAGTCCGTGGGAGTTCGCGCGTAATATCTTTACATTGCAACTGCATCGGAGCAGACTAGTCACGGGAAAATCATAATCAGAGTCAAAATCGGTAGTCGTAATAGGTAAAATGACGTCTAATCTACTTAACCGATGAAGGAATATTCAGATAAACCCTTCTAATATGAACGCTTCCTCGCCCCCAAAAACCGATCAATTCAGACCTCAAATCAGAGTGTTCACCCTACCCAAATTCAACAATTTGCACATTATTAGTGTTAACCTAATTTTAAAAATGTTTTTTTTTTTAAAGTGTAATTCAAACAAAATGCCAGTTCTAAATGAGTTAATTCTTAAACGCTACTCCATCCAAAAATCGTTAACTAGATTTATTTTTAAACAATATCTATACATTGAAATTTCATTTTAAACCTCCAAACTAAACACACTATCTCTGTAACTTATTTCATCTTTATAACTCTCATAATAATTTTCTAATACCTAAAAAATGCCAAAAGCAAATAGATTAGTTTTATGATAACATTAACAATAACTTATTCGACTATATACTTGAATAAAGAAAGGGATGGGTTATTTGGAAGCAGTCGTCTTTTCACAACCCCTGGCGTTCAACCAAAGGACCTGAAGAATTTTTGATTGGTACAATATTCTAGAGCTCGACCTTGGGACCACCTGGTGTCGCGGCATGACGAGGTGCCCAGAACCCTGAGTTATAACTCACTTTTCTCGGTAATACTAATAGAAAATACAAAAGAAAAATAAAAATTTATTCGACTTATTCACGCATTTGGTTGAAAAGACACACACATATCTCTATCAAACTATAATTCAAAATGTTCAAATACATTAATCTTTATCACTTTATCACATTCATCGAGTGTACAAATTAATTACGGTCCATGTGTGTCTTTCCTGCCTTACGCCACTAACTTACATGTTTTATTCGAAAAAAAACCATTCCTTGAGAATTACAAATACTACAAAACAACACAAAAAAAAAAATCTAGATACTGTTTTTTTTTTTTTTAACAGTTAAGAGAGTTCAAAAACGACGCATTTATGTTGTCCCTTTTTTATGAAACAGGACGCAGTTTTTTTTTTTTTCACTGTTCAACGAAATTCGTTTACCATCAATTAGATAAGGTGTTAATAGTTGCCTTGCAATGAGAAACTAGCACAAAATACTGGTTATGTAACCCAAAAGGTAGTTTGGTGTATGAATATAACATAATGTCGTTTGATACAGAACTTGTATCACTGATCGATTATGACATGACTTAAAATTTTTCATCGTCTATTTGAGAGGTATAGCACTTTGATCACCAATTATGGGGAGTGGAGACCAGTCCGTTATAGTCTATCGGGAAAGGTGCTACTCCTCCTGCCCCATTGTTTCCATGTTAGTGCATAAAATTTGAACCACTTACTTGGCAGGCGGGTTTATAACAATTAATAACCACATTATAACCACACTCAACCACTATAATAGTTTTATCTTCCTTTTCGCTGTCGGGGTCGTCCTTACTATCCTTACATGGCGGTTGGTTGACGGAGTGTTTCAACTGTATGCTTGCTTATGGACCGGCGTTGTTTAGCTTAGCCTTCCATTTCGATCATACCTCTTATTTAGTAGTTCATCCATCTCTTTTAGTTTCTCTCGGTTATATATTTTTTTTTTTTTTTTTTTTTTTTTTAGCGTCATTCTCAGCGGTTTATTACATGAAACACATAATATTATTGATTAAAGAAAATACACAATAATTATTTCTCAAGAAAATATGGTCGATTATAAGCAATCATTTCTTAACTCTAAACTACACCTAAGTTCTAGCATGGCTAAAATGCTTATTCTTACGTTATAAAAATTCAAAAAAAGTAAAATTCGTACATTTATTAAAAGAAAAATGTTCGTATGCTAACATGTTATTAAAAAAAAAGTTATTTTTTGGTTTCTAACCAGCTTTGGTCTCTCGGAGGTGATACAACAATTTTCGGATACATTTGATTTGTTCCTCTACTTTCCCCATTCGCTTCTACGCTATCAAGAACTATACTTTGCAAATTATCCTTATTTTCGTCTACTTTATTGTTCGTTTCATTATTTCTCCCCATCTTCTGAAAATTGTTGCGTTGGTGTTTGTGGAGTACCCAGTTTGTTAGGGTATTCCACACACTTGCGATCAAAGCAAAACTGACCCCTGCCACTTCGTAAATGGCTACACCGTTTATTACAACCCCGATAATGTACTTTAGAACACGAAATATAAAGTAAATCCCTAAGAATCCGGAAACTGCGGTTCCTATATCTGTAAACCACCCCCAGACTTGTCGAATTGTCGTCCTTGCTAATTGTTTTAATTCTTCAGTACTGAATAAATTTACGGTGTTTAACCCTTGCCGATCGACTGATAGTCCCACTACGCGTCTTGTTAAAATGTTCGATACCGCTTGCCGTTCTTGACCGAATGTCATTAAATTTTGTATATCCCTGACTTCTGCTTGAGTATAAAGCCCTCCTCGCCCCAATTCTTGTATTGGTTGAAACTGCAGTTCTGGCTCTTTAGCTACCTGTAAAACTGTGGGTGTGGCGCTAAAAACTGGGTTTGGATTCAGTCCTACCCATTGGTTATCTACATGATATAAGGGTGACACTAATGGCGAGCATTCTACTTGCTCTGCATATGTTTGCAAAATGTGGGTGACGGGTGCCATGAATAGCGATTCGTTATTGACCGAGACTGGTAGTTCATGGTAACACAAATCTGTCCGTCGTATTTGGGCAACCTTCGGTACGCATTGCAAAATATACAACACTTCTCCTAAAACTCTTCCCATGTAACCTAATTTTGATTGTATTAATAAACTGACGGCGTCCGATGTTAACGGAGCCAGTAGCAATCTGTTTTTGAGAATTTCTCTGTGTAAAAGGCATCGTCGGTAAACCGTTTCTATATAAAGAGTGTGCAAATCGCGTTTGTACGCTTGTTCCACGTACATGAATTTAGAATTAATGTAAGCAAGCAGATTTACATTTTTGCTTCTGACAGGCCCGTTTCGGTTGAATTTGTAGCCGTAGAATTTTCTTTCTATAACAATTAATTTGGGATGCTCCGTGAGCCAAACCTCCTGGGAGCACATTGACGTCTGTTCTAAAAGACTCAATGCGAATACATGATTTTCTTGCTCTACCACGATATATCTGTTAACTTTAGTTACGCTCCCTAATTTGGATGTGATTAATTTACCTTTACCATCAAATAACACATCTACCCCGTCATCTGTACAATTATCATTGAATTTTCGATCCCACACCGTTTCCCCAATATCACTATCTACACAATATCCATGCGTATACGGACAAGTTATGCCCCCGATTAAGCTTACTTCATTACTATCTAGTTTTACCGTGGCCCAATAATCTTTAACACTTATTTTAATATTTGCCTGGACAACTACCTTCTGATACGTTATGCCTCTTAAAGAATAGGACCCTCCTTTACATTCACCATCATTGTCAATGTTACCTGCTAGTACTGCTGATGCTGTCGTCGTTGAGTTGGGTTGAATGTCGTCGATAAATATTCCGTTAATGCCCCTATATGAGCGCTGACGATGGATATCTAAACACTGCTGTGCACCGACCTGGTGGACGTAGCTTTGTAATCCGTCGGGGATTGCTGATACATGACTAAACATTCCACATCGTTGGATCAACAGCATGACTTCAACCATGCATGCCTGTACATGTACGTCTCCAAAAGATCGTCGTTGAACTACCTGGATTTCCAACGTTTCACTGGTGTATCCACTTTCTCTATCCGGACAGGGTGCAACGTCCTTTATGGAAATGGCTGTAATATTGACTGCACTGTCTCGGCAGTCGTAGACTATCAAGGCGTTCGCCACTGCGATGCCAAAACAAAGTATCGTGATCACTTTCATCATTTTTTTTTTTCTCTTCTTTCGTCTTCGTCACCTGCAACAAAATATTTTATGAACCTTATTTACTCTTGCTCGTGGCAAGGAGGAAAAGGCTCATTCTATCTTCTAAATTTTCTTAGGCAAAACCCAGGGATGGTCGCTCACACGACCTCGACTCCTGGTTCTGTGTACTGGTGTCGGCGATCTGGGTGCCTCGTTTTCCTCGTCCCGTATTTCAGCGTGCAATCCTTCGGCTTGATTTCCTCCCTCATCATTTAAGTCCTCTTGCATCGAAACAGGTGACCCAATCCAAGGTTCTATTTCTGCTTCTTCGACTTGGTCCTCGGGGACTGCATCTTCGCGTTCCTCTTCTCTCTGTATTGCCTCGGCATTCTCGTTTTGTACTACCTCTTCTACTTCCCATGGGAATCTGGGCTCGCCTATGAGCAGTTCTTGGCGATCATCCACCGGCCCCTGTTCTACCTCTAATTCTTCCGTGTCGTCAACCTCTTCGTTATCGTCTTCCCGTTCGTAGTATTTCTTAAGTCTGTTGACATGCACTATTTGTTCCTTCTTTCCGGACAAATCTCGAATCTTGAATGTGACCGGCCCTTTTTGCTCTATGACTCGGAACGGTCCTATCCAGGATTTTACAAGTTTCCTTGATAATCCAATCTTCGCTCCAACATCCTCCAAGTAGACTAAGTCATCTACGGCAATCTCAACTGGTTTCGTTCGTTTATTGTACTGACGCATCCTCTGTTCCGATGATTTCTTGAGATTCCGTCTAACATTTTCAAATACTGTCTCTAGTCTGGCTGTTAGCTCTGCTGCGTAATTATCTTCATAATCGTATCGTATCCTCCTCGGTTGGAAAACTTCGTCGTTTGGTAAGCGCATATCTCTTCCATGGGTCAGAAAGTACGGTGCCTTCATTATTGGATGCTCTGTCTCTGTCTTAATCCTATGCTTTACGTTGTGTGTGCATCCCAACTTAGCATTTCCTGTCATGAATATGTCTTCATACTTTCCCAACATCTCTCGTAAGGGTGCTTTCTGAGATTCATCTATATGTTCCCATTCAAAGTACTCACATATCGGCTTACTTCCTGAGGCTACTCCGACTAAGTTTACCTCTAATTTCTGCTCGTGGTTTCCAACGATTCCTTCCGTATCATCTATCAGTTCGCTGTAGCCAATCGTCGTGTTCTTCGGGACAATCAGAGTTTCATTGGATACATTCATTATACACACTGGAATGGTTCTCTCGGCTCTCGCCAAACTTCGCCCTACTAATAGGCCGTGAATTTTCATATCAATTGGTTCGACCAAAATATTCCAATCCGGATTCAGAATATTCTGCTCCGCCGAACAGAGACACTGGGACCTTGGTGGAACTTCCATTTGGTGTTTAAGTAGAACTGGACGGCGACCAACCATCCGGTCCTCGTCGTTCACCATCATTGGCCGTGACGGTGTTGACGCTTGTTCCTCCTCGATCCTCTGGTCATCTGCTTCAATTCTTCCAATTGATCTGACCCTCCCGGTATCCATTTTTCGTTCCGCTTCTGCTATCTGAAATCGAACAACTTTTTTCTTTTTATTATCCATCGTTCCTGAAAATCCTTCAAAACCTGACGTCTGGGTCCCAACATCCCTTAATATCATCGTTTGCGTCCGCGCGTTTACCTTCTTCGGCTCCATCTGCCGTCCATCTTGTTCCTTCACTTCGACCACTCCACTTATTGGTCCTCCTGCGTTCCTGCAATTGCGATCTTTTTCCAGACAGCCATCAGCATCTGCTGGGAATAATGTATATTCCTGTCCGAACAGATCAATAGTCATGGTCCGAAAATCGATCACCGCACCCATGGTTTCCAAAGAATCGCGTCCTAGTAGACCATCGGCGTTAAGCGGCAAGTTATCTTCCACTATCGTGCATTCCCGCCGGTAGTCTACAGATCCGATCTGGAAGTTGGCTGTAGCAAATCCCAGACATCGAACCGGAGCGCCTGAAATCCCATGGAGCGTTATCGCGGGATTGGGTCGGATCCTTCCCCTTCCTTGCTGTAAAATCTCCTGCTTCAACAGGGTTACTGTAGAACCCGTATCGACGAGCAGGGCAGTGTTCCGTCCGTTAACGTCCATGTATACAATACAAGGCACGTCAAGTCGGACGCCTTCGTCCACTATAATTTGGTTTACTCTGCGCGGCGGTCGTCGCCTCGGGGAGCAGGCGTCGACCTTTGCGTGTTTAAATTCCCTTGTCTTTGATTAGGGCTCGGCGAGTCTTGACTCGCATATCCTCGATTATTATTGGGGTTTTGATCGCATATCCTCGATATTATGTGGTGCGTTTGATTCGCATATCCTCGATTATTATGTGACGGGTTTTGACTCGCATAACCTTGATCATTATTTGGCGGGTTTTGACTGGGGTACCGTCTGTTGTCGTTTCTCTCCCTGCTGCGGCATTGGCTCGCGAAATGTCCCATTCGCCCGCAACTAAAACATCTTGCGTGTTTCGGCGCTCTGCAATCCCTTGCCATGTGGCCTTGCTCCCTGCAGTTAAAGCAGACTAGTGGGTCTCTTCGTCCTACGTTTAGATTAAACGCTCGTCCATGTCCAGCGTTTCCCGAAAGTACCTCGCAGCCGGATTCCACTCCCAACGCCAATTCTACTACCTGGTCGAAGACGTTTGTTGGGTTCCGCTGCATATCCACAATCATCATTTTGGCTATCTCTGGGGATATCCCCTTTTGAAATTGTAAGATCAAATCTTTCTCGTGCCTTTTTTGTACGGCCCCTCTTTCGCCGACTACGTTGGCGTCGATGTAGCTAAGATTTTCCTCTAATAATTGTCTTCCCGCCACTTTAAGGCGTGTAGCGTATTCTTCGATACTCTCCCTAGGTTTCTGTGTGCAACGGCTGAACTGCGCGTACGCTTGTCCTGGTATGATTTTATGGGTATACCGTTTAATAAAGGCCTTCTTAAAATCTTCGAAAGTGCATCCCTCCTCGCTCAGTGTTGGTTCGCTTTCTAGATAGCGGAAGGCGTCCCCCGTCATTTGGCATCTTGCAATTGCCAGCGCTTGGTCCTGCGTCCATGAGTCTATCCTCGCTCGTTGTCCCAACTTTGCGAAGAACTCTCTGATGTTTTCGTATGCCTTTCCCGAAAACTGGGGCAATCCCACAAGCGATTGTCCCAAGGTTCGTTCTGGCATAACGTATACCTGTTGAGGTTGTTGCGCCACGGTTTGGGCTTGTGTTGACATTGTAGGTGTGGCACTATTAGCCGCGTTAGGTATTGTATTAGGCATTTTTTTTTTCACAAATTCACGACACAGCCACAAAATTCAAAAAGAAAACGGCACAAACCAACAATGGACACTTTCTTAAAACAATAAAAACCACTGTTGTTTTCTTTTTTTCAAAATTATAACGTCAACACGGATGTTATGAGATACCGATATTGGAGGCTCGAAACTTATATAAAGGGAAAAATTCAATGATACTTTTTATACAACGCGATTTAAAATAAGGCACACACGATTATTCATTTTTTTAATAACAGATATACGGGTATACAAATATTCAACGCGAACATAAAAACTACCAGATAGGCATAGGGTATTGGCAGACAGACACAAATCATTTCCATAATCATCATGTAGAATTTCATGAGTTTACAACACACAAAAACAAATAATAATATTTTTCCGAAAAAATTGATTCATTAAATAAGTGTAATATATGTTCGTAAATTTCATACGATAATAAAATGTTTCTTATTCTTTATAATGAACGTGGACTTCTATTTCAATAATAACAATTGCAACAGTTTTTCTTTACTAACAAAAAATTTTGACTGTATTAAACCAAGAATATCCCAAACCGGTGCCACCATTTTGTAACCCGAGCGCACCATTTTGACGTTTTCCTTTAGTTTTAACAAACCTAGTTCCGTTGGAACTAGAGGTAGCGGGCCACCACCGAACAATGTGCGCTCATATTTAGTGGGTTCTTGTCTGGTCCAGCTGTTCGGTGTTCAGGACCAGACAGGGGAATCTTTTTTTTTTTAGTAAAGAAATAATGAAAAAATTTGCCTTAATTATACAATGTATTTCATTATAAATTTCATATTAAACAAGAATATAATAACGGTTACAGTACCTTAGATTCTTCAGTAGCTGATGGAATCTGGACGGAAATTCTCCTTAGGTATAAATATTAAATAATTCCTGGTTGATTTGATTCCGTCTGTTCGGATCATAAAACCTCTTCTATCATATGTCCCATTACATCCTCACATTTTTTTGTTGTTGGTTTTCTTCACCCATTGGCCGGGTTCACTAATCTTTTTCAACCACTTACTAACACGGTTCCCGATCGACTCCCGGACAACGCCCTAGTTAGATCACTTCGCGTCGCTGGCTGCTGATTCCTAGAAAACCGCCCACGGATCTATGATAAGGCGCATTCCTGTGTGCTTCTTTGCACAAAACTAAGTCAACCAAACCATAGGCGTCCGCGGTCTCTTTCGGAATCAGTAGCGCACCACCGATGTAAGGCCAGATTATTACATTAGTAATCTAATTAGTAATCTATTATCTAATTAGTATTCTAATTATCAGTTTAGAATATTCGTGGAACTGGCACTTTCAGGGCGTAGGACCGGAAAACCCTACCGCACAATTTGTAGGACAATTTGACCCTTCGATTTCAAAAATATTAATTAAACAATAAACTAAAAATCAGCCCGTTAGTAATAAAATTTCAGACCTCGTTATTAACATATTGGGGACGGAGGACTCGCCAGTCCACCCATTGCTTTTGTAGGACAAGCGCAGTTTCCTGTTTTTTTATAAATTATCTGGCAATTTAACTGAAAAACAAAGTGTTATGTATAAAATTTAAAAACTCGCCAAATCAACATGTTTAGCGGC
>CM077521.1:22933364-22955095 GCA_039654895.1 Mongoloraphidia duomilia | reverse complement strand
AGCAAGAGAGATGGAACTACGTACTCATGATTTCCGTATGCAGTAATGCTAAATCCAAACGAAATTTGTGCCAAGCACCTAAGTGGCGATATTCTGTATGGTCAATGTTGGAATTTACAGCACTGTAAAATTTCTGTCTCACTTTACCCTTATGTACTGTCAAATTTGTTAGAAAATGACAAAAATTTACAGTTTATAATCATAAGTTCATAATAATTTGTAACAGATCTGATTATGCATTGCTCAGATTGTTGTTTCGGTTAAATGTTATTGTTGATAACAAATTTGTTTTATTATTTAATCTTTTGCTTTGTCAACATTATTTTTTAGTTTGTGTTGCTTTTTAGTGTGTGGACTACTGAATGTGTCGTCTTAATTTCATTTTAGCTTGTTTTGTATATCTATTGAAGGCAAATTATTGATAACTATATTCGCCGTTATGACCACAAAGTGAATTTTTTTAAAAACTTTTTAGTGCATTCTCTTTAGACTTTATGGAAAAAACTTAAATTTCAAATAAAAGAATAAGAAAAACTGAACGTTGTTTTTCAATGCTTAAAAGAATTAAACATTTTTAAGAAATACAGACTTAGCTATCGGCGGAAAAAAATTTTGTTTATGGAATTGAAAATTTTAATAATAAAGTAATTAAAAAATTTACAAGCAAGAAGGAAAGAAGGATGGACTTTCAGTTATGTAACTTTCAGTTATGTAATATGTGTTGCGTAAAATATATTTTTTACTTCCCACCTCTACTATGGTAGGGAAGTAATGGATTCAGTCCGAAAACAATATTTCGAGATTTTAACAGATTTTCACGTTTTGAGACCCTAGCAATCGTTTAAGATCATTTTCTGACTGATGTCTGTATGTGTGTGTGTATGTGTGTATGTGTGTATGTGTGTGTGTATGTGGTCAATTTTTCGCCTTCGATATCTTAAGAACGGAACAACATACGGGCATGCCGATTGTTCTATTGTGTTTATCAGCCTTTAACTTAGATCTGATTAGATTTTGAGTCAAATCGGTTCAGTGGATCCTGAGATATTCAAAAAAACGTCCTCAATGTCACGTATTAACATAGGTAAAAAAAAATATAAATGAATTCTAGATGTTATAATATGAAAAAAATGTAAATATTTTTTTTCTCTAAAATGTATAGTTTTCGAGAAAAAAAATATTTTACTAAAAAAAATAAAAATTGTACGTAAATCAAGGTAACCATGATTTTTGCTATATTAAGCTAGCCATCAATAGATCACCAAACAAAAAAGAGGGCCATGCTTTTTTCAAAGAATAAAAATTAAATTGTGTTTTAAAGACCACCAACAGCTAAGGTTATTTGGGCCTAGTCAAAGAATAAAAAAAAGAGTGTTTATTTTTTGCAAATATTTACTAGGTGGGAAGTATAGGACTGGTCATCAGTCGAATTTTTATTTTATTATTTTGCGAGAAATGTGTGAACTTTATTAAACTGTTTTTTTCGAATTTCTATTGTTGAATTGAATTGTGTTTTAAAGACCACCAACAGCTAAGGTTATTTGGGCCTAGCACCAATTCATATTTTCAATTCATTATTTTTTTTTTTTTTAATAATAAATTGAAAATCCAATTGGGTTGTTTAATAAAAAATAATTATCAGTTTTTTTATTTTATTTCAATACTTAATCATAAATAATATTGAAAATCGATGAGAAAATTTTCTTATCATTTATATACAATTAATTATAAATTAATTAAAATGTATAAAATTTAAAAAATATCACGTGACTACAAAACACTCCATGAATGGTTACCATGTTTGTGACGTAATTATGTTTATGTGCTTTCATGTGAGTACTGTCAACTGTAAAAATTATTGAAGTTTAGTGAAATAAAAGTATTGTTTATAAATTTATTCTAGTAATGTGTGATAAAGGGTTTATAAAGGCCAATTCTGATAATATACCTGCGGAACAATCAACATGACATATATATTTTGCAAAATATCAATTTACACTGTCCATTTAGTACATGTATAACCTAGCTAAACGTAACTTTTAAAACTAAGAATTAAACAAAAATCATTTGATAACAGTATACAAATTTATTATTAATTCTGAAAGTTCTGATTTGGAGTTAATTTTCTGACAAATTTTTATTTGACGTACCTAACAATAATAATATGCATTGTATTTATATTCTGATATTATTAACTATAATATAATTATAATAAAATACTTACATCGAAATGATCTTCACAACAAAAAAAATTTGACGTAGTTTTAGGGCAAATACATCGTGCTGCTCGGAACCATTGCTTTCGACGTTTAACATTTTGTGGCACATTTAAAAATATTTTTTCAGGACTTGTTTTTGTATTGTTTGTACAAAGTGGTACGAAACAATCCGAAAACTTTTGAGATTTGACATTTACAATGAAATAATCAATACACCGACGTTGAGAATAGGAATAAATAAATTATAAACAAAATCACACCTGTCACATAGAGTCAGCTTAAACATAGTTACGTCACAAAGCGCTCGGGTTTTTTTCGGGAACTGTCGGGCGTCATCGGTACGAAGTTTAAATATTTATTTTTAACTTGATATAACTTCTTATTTATTATAAAAAAATAAAAATAAAAAATTGTTTTCTTATAAAACTTATATACGTTCTTTCCATTTATGACAAAAAAAATTTTGACTTAAAAACCCAATTGACACGAATTTCTATTGTTGCACTTTGTGCCCAGTGTGTACTTGTTTAGTAAGCTATTTTCTATGTTTTATTTCTTTTCTATTTTGGCCGTCGTTTTGGCACCACCTGTCTAAACACGAGCCGCCACTGGGTAAAACTCCCCATAGGTTTCTGTTTAAAGATTAATGCTATGGATACAGAATCTTGGTTTATGTTTTTATATTTCTTCGCATGCTAAAGCAATCATAAGATCTTAGTTAGATTCCGTTAGATTCTGATGACCTCGCTAATTTTTTTTTTAAATATATATTTAAAATTTTCACGTCTGTGCTCAATGGTTGCAATGAACTGTAGAGAGCGGCTGAAAACTAGGGATGTTCCGATACAAGTAAATACGAGTAAGTACACGATACTGCTGTTTCAATACCAAATACTTTTAGCATTGAATCAAATGTACTTGGTATCGAATCAAACCCGGCCGACCAAATTTACAATTTCTGAATGCATCTTAGCGAACGAATCATATGACCGAAGGATTGATTCAATCGCGGTGTCGTTTCCACTCTCGGCTCTCTCTTGCTCCTGTGGTTAAATTGTTGTTGTAGTTTTATCTATATAATACTTCTACTTACTTTTTATTAATACCTATATGTGCGACTCCCAAGAATATTTTTCTTATTATATCTATCAGTCCCATAAAAAATTCTGAAAAGTATCGATATGAGTAGATATTGTACATTATATGAGTAGGTATCGATACCTTGTGGGTATCGGAACATCCCTACTGAAAACGTTTGTAGATTCGGTGCGTCGTACAGTTTCAAGTCAACCGATTCGAGTTTATTCACTACACTGAATAAAAAAAATGTTATAAAAAGTAAAAAAAAATGTTTTTATATTTTTTATCACTCATCAAAACTAATTTTAAGATGACAAATATTTTTTATTCTTTTAATTTTTCCTCTAAAATGCATTTTAAGCCCACTTCTCTTCGAAAAATAGGATTTTTTTGAAAATAACGCCCGTTGGGGCTCAAAATTCAAAAATTTTATTTACGCATTTTCATTGTAGGCATGGCAGAAAGGTGTCCTATAAATTTGAACTTGATCGGTTTCGTAGTTAAGAAGATCTCGCACATCGATGGATTCTGCACGGCGACCGGACAGACCGTACAGATCGAAAAAATCTATCGCAAAATGTTTTTTAGAGTCTAAATAGTCAAGATTGATCAAAATCTGAATTTCGATTTTTTGCACGATTACATTACTTTTCTTTTACCGAAGGTGATGAAAAGTAAAAATTATAATTATTGTCAAAGAAAGAATATAACAAAAATAAAAAATGTTATAAATAAATATCATGTAGAATTTAGAAAAAAAAACGTCAAAAATTGTACGATGCCATGAGTTTCCGAATCCAAGTCCCCATGCATAGAAGGCTAAAGTCGTAGACAGCCGTTGTTACTGATATATGTTATAGCAATGGCTTTTGCTTCAAAAGACCCGAATTTAATCTGTTGCGCGGCTAGCTACAGAAGGCGCGGGGTCATGGGTCGGAGCACAAACATTATTATCTAGTATTTCGATCGCACTTGTTTTTGGGAAGCAGCCTCAAAATTTAAGTACAGGAAAAGCCCTTAATGGGCAATAAAAAACCCAACCACCTACCACTCGACACTTAGGACAACACAAAAATGTGAACGCACACAATGAATCGTGCGTCAAAATAATTCAATTTAATTTAAAGTCACCTCTACACTCAGTATCACCTAACCAGAGACGGACCTCGATGGAAAATTAATTAGTGGACCAGATACCGACCGAGAGATCGAAGGGCGCCAGAACTTATAGGGCCACACTGCGTAAGTCTCAGATCGTCCAAACTGAGACGTAGAGAGTGGTCACAATTAGGGATAATTCGTAGAAGATAACCACGTTGGCCAAAAGAGATCCGAAAAATATTCCGGAACAGAGTCCAGAACCACAATGACAGTTATATTAATCCCAGGCCTAACGCTGTTACTTCCTTAGCAAGATAAACAGAAAAAAAAATCCGAGGTGATTTCAAAGGCCAATACCAAACGATAACTTAACCTAAACTACCAACAAAACACAGATTACGAACACAATATCGGGACACACAGTATTTGAGATACAAAAAAATAATAAGGCGGCCCTGTAATCACAGGCCTCACGGAACTTCCAACAATCGAGACAAAAATCCTAATTCAATAGGCCTCGAAGCCTCACAACAACCTACTTAATCAATCGCAAAACGTAGCGTGACGTTAGCGAGCGATAGCGGAACGATAACCTAACGATAGCGAAATTCTCAAGACAAAATCTTCATAAATAATGAAGCGATACGGAACGATAACGAAATTCACATAATTAATCTTTAGCAATTATTTCACACTTAATCCGGGCCTGTACAGAAATTCCTGAGACTGAAAAGAAAATACATAGCATACGACTCGGGACATAAACACTTTAAAATCGCGAAACTGGCGACGTGGAATTCAAACTTAATTTGTAATAAAATTCAAAATATTCTTGAAAATTCCCAATGTAGTGCAAGAAATCCTACTGGAATACAATCGACGCAACATTAATTATTTTAATCCTCACGTGAATATTTAAATTGACCCAGTACTATGCGGAGTGGTCGACATTCAGAAATGTAAAATGTTCATAAAATATTAGATTTGATCCTTTAATATTTTTGGGATATATTGTAGTACCATATCTATCCCACTGGGATAGACACTTGATAATATACTGGGATACTTGATGCGTCGCCACTTATGATAGCGAATATTAAAAATTTCGGGATAATTGCAAAATCTTCAAAATTTCTGGAATAAATTAAATTATTCCCGTATTCCAGAAACAACACCACCACACGGAAATCCAAAAGCAGCAACCTATAATCCCTAAACGAGGAGAAACGCTTGGCTTCTTTATGGTTATTGTTTGCACGGTAAGCTAACTATATCAAATAACAACGATCCAACAATGGAAATACGGAAAATAAATCAATTTTCGGGAATTAGGAAAACTAGGAAGGTCGACCAATACAGGAATCGATTTATTTTATTTAATTTATTGTAGATTATAGACACGTCGACACCTCAGGTCATTCAACTACACTAAATAACAACTATCTTAAAACTAAATAACATCACAAAACATCCATGAGCGCAGGTGGGATTCGAACCCACGGCAGTCCAGTCCAGAGGTTGCGGCACTAAGTACGCTAACCACTAGGCTATACTGTCCTCTACAGGAATCGAAGCAGAAAACAACGCCGAATCCAAAATCCAAGACTAAAACATTACAGCTCCAAAACAAAAATCCAAAATCCCAAAATAAAAAGTATTTTATTTGCCAGAATATTCAATCATTTAATTTTGATTGTTTAACAGACCGATGTGTATCACACGGCCGCTGTATCTAGTCTGTCGACTTGCCCGTCTTATCAGTTCACGACGAACCACAACATCAACGAGCTCACTTTTATCCACCTAAAAACATGCTCTCATCTACCGCACTTATAGAGATGATATGTCGCCAGTCGTGTACATTTCTGTTCTAGTTTTCACACCTCGTTGTCAGACGCTCGCCAGCCTGCCTTGACGTCATCATATCAATACAGTGGGGTCCCAAAGTAATGATATCAACATAAAATGCTTTGAAGTTAAAATTGTACCGCCATCTACTGGATGTGCCAAAGGGCTAATTGCTCCCCTAATTACGACTAAAATTAGCCCCCTATAATGTATAGTACAATATAAGTGCCGCAGGGGTGGGGAGAACAGCAGTGAAGGAGAATTCGTTGCATTATTTCGTTGTATTATTTCGTTGCATATTTCCCCTCACGCGGCTGTTCACAGCCCGACATAAGATGTTTCACATCAAAAACATTTCGCAATGAATGCTTTCACCGTAACCTTCAGTGGAACGAGTTCAACGCTCTCGAGTGTTTTCAATCCGCCCATCGAACTGGTTTCCAATGAGATGTATATTATGATTTGTTTAGTGAACCGGAACGACTGCAATTCGATACCAAACGTTGACTTTAGCAACGATGCGTTTGTGTTTCGTGTCGATTCAAACGCCGAGTGGCAAACAATACGAATTCCGCATGGAACTTATGAAATCGATGCTATATCGGACTATCTAAACAATGTGATATGCAATTCGACTAAGAAAAGAAATGAAAAGTCGTCGAGAGAAGATGAAGAAACAAAAGAACCAGAAACCAAAAAGCGAAAAACAATGTTAATGAATGGTGATGAGGATAGACCTATCGGTTTATCGTACAACAACAACACGTTAAAGTGTGAAATAAAATCAAAATATGAAATAGATTTCACGCTCGATGGGACTGTCGGACCCGTTAGTTATGGGTACTGGTTAAGGTACCAGTTAAATTAATTGAATTGTTTAATTTAAAAACATAAGTTTTATTTTATTTTCAAATTATAAGTTGACAATGTTTGTATACAATAATATTTATTTGGTTGACTTAATAATTCCGACCCATTTGCATTGGAAGTCGTATATTGAGTGTTCTCTTATTCTAAAGATAGTCCTGTTGTAAGTTTGTTTATATAAAATACATAATTAAAGTATATAAGACATATGTAATCATTGAATCTGCTTACTAAATATAGATCTCTAATTCTAAGTACAGTTGCAAATGTATGTAACTGTAAATGCATTTAACACCTCCATCGTTAAGACGAAGACGTCCTCGGATTCAATGTAGGTTGAAAATTACTTCCAGGAATACTTATTTCTTCTGCCATGCCATTATCATTTGAATTTGAAAAACTAAATTTGTTTCGAATTTGTACTTTGTATTTCCATAAATAACAAATGCAAATAAAGACAAGAATGATATACAAAGGTGACCAACTATATTTTATAATAATATCTGGTATTGTATCAATTTGATGTGGTACTTTTGATTGCTTAGCAAGTTCATAAATATCTTTTAGTAGAACCTCTTCGATTTTAATTTTAAAATTGTTACTGTTTCTTTTTATTTGTTCATTTATAACTAAATTGGGAAGTACAATTTCTTCTTTTTGTTTACTTAATATGTTATTTTCAAATGTTTGATGATTTATTGTAAAATGGTAGTTTTTCGGCATTTCAAGTAAATTTACACCATGAATGATTGGTTTCGTTTTACAATTGATATTCACCTTTATAGATTTATCAGAAATTATAACATAATGTGCACGTTTTTTTCTAGTTTCCCGTCCATTGTTGATATAATATAGCAGTTGTTAACGGGAATGTGATTTGAGTACCTGTCCACATTCCCGTTCACTTGTTCTATAAGGACCGTGGACAAGGGTTCAATTTCGTGCATAGTACAATTGATTTTATCTTGTTTTGCTAAAATTCGCTGGATACAATCGAATTTTGGCTTGTAGATTTTTGGATGGTCGAACTTGCAAAGAGCGGTGTTTCCAAATTTGGTACATGCTTCTTTTCCATACCAATAATATTCTTCATTCAAAGTAATATATGGATATGGTGGGATCATAAAAAGGTTATTTTTTTGTCGGAATAGGTATAAGTTCGTACTGTTCATATATTTCAGGATATGTTATTGGAATTTCAAGTATAAAATTGACTGTATAATCATTATTTATATTGTAACATTAAGAAATCTTATTTGAGATAGGTAGTAATTTTTCAATGAATGAGTAATTGGGTACTAACTGTAGTAATTTGTGTGTGAGAATAAGACGCGATTTGGTGTGTTCTGGCAAGGTACAGAGCCGGTGGTTAAAAAGATTTTTGACGGACAAGGTTAGTAGTGTTTGAAATTTGTTTGTGTGAACATTTAAAAAATCTGTGCAAAGTGGTGAAGTGAATTTAATTTAAACACCATCAAGAAAAATTTGGAGTACTTGGTAAAACCGATCCAAATTACTTTTGTTTATATTGTTTCTATTGTTTTTCACTTAACTATCCATCATTTAATAACTATCTAATATTAAATCGCAACAACACATCTATCTTTGTTCAGTGCGAGCACGTGGATTTCATTCGCGAATTTTTAATTTAAATATATAAATTGTTGTAGTGTATTATATTTATCCATGTTATTGTTATATCCCGTGGTTTAAATAGTATTTTTGTTTGTCGTACAGGGGTTTATAATATTATTGTTTGTTTTACGAGACGGTTATCGCGAGCTATTCGTGCGTCAGCCAATGCAAATCGTCTCATTTGGCGCCCGAAAAAGGACTGAATCGTTTGGGAAAATTTTATATAAATAAATAATTGTTTTATTAGCGTAATATATAATATATTAGTTTTATTGTTATTTATATATTTCGTAATTTCTTTATTTGATAATATGCCAGTCAATCGTTCTCCGACTTCGCAAAATGTTCAGACAGAAAATAGGGACCTTAGACCCCCAAGCCTACCCTCGTCTATGGATGCGCCAGTAGATACTTGGACTAGGTCAGGTAGGGTGGTTCGTTCGCAGAATAATTCTCATCAACCAAATAGGCGAAGAAATAATAATTTTAGGGAAGCTAATTTAAATACATCTTGGCCGACACATGCACCTTTAAATTATAATTCACAACCTCCTCAAGATAGGAATTTCAATGTTTTACCGGGTACCTATGTTAGTCAAGGTGCACCCCCAGTTACCGCAGTAAATTATGAACCACAAGACGTAGCGGGTTCACTCGAATACCAAAGGCATAGACCTCCGAACATGGTGAACAATCTGAATGAGCCGTTTTTAATGGCATCACACGTGCAACCCTCTAGGGTGGAACCGGTAACGAATCAATATCCACCAATTTCTTATTGCGCGCCGGTAGATTTGACACCATACCCTCTATTTGGT
Organism: Mongoloraphidia duomilia; assembly: GCA_039654895.1. Classification (NCBI taxonomy): domain Eukaryota; kingdom Metazoa; phylum Arthropoda; class Insecta; order Raphidioptera; family Raphidiidae; genus Mongoloraphidia; species Mongoloraphidia duomilia. Next base: position 22,945,527 of record CM077521.1, on the reverse strand, counting down.
GAAAAAACTGAGGAAAATCCATTGGATTTTTTAAACTCCCTGGAAATATGTTTTGTACAGCGAAATTTGCCAGATCACGGTAAACTTAATATATTTAAAAGTCGTTTAACCGATGATGCAAAGTTGTGGCTTTTAGTGGTACCTTTTTGTCAAAATTACGAACAATTGAAGCAGGCTTTCCTGCAACAATTTTGGGGACCGGATGTCCAAGGGGAAATAAAAATGGAAATCGCCTCAGGTCGTTATAGGACAACATTGGGATTGTCAATGTCATCATATTTTTTAAAATTTTTTCAAAAATCCCAAAATTTGACTCCTAGTATGTCTTGGGAAGAATTTTCACGTCAAATAATTTATCACTTTCCTATTAGTGTTGCGCGTGATCTAGTGTCGGCTCGAACACGTAACGCACAAGAATTTTTGCAGATTCTCAATTTCTTCGAAAGAATCGAAAATCGAAGGGGTTTTAATTCGTTTCAGAATGAACGGGTACCAGTAGGAACGGCGAATTCAAATGATTCACAATCAAATTTTTCTCGTAGACCTAATAAGTTCGGTGGCGTACCTAACCGTGATCCGAAAGCTAATCTGATTGAATCGGAAGATCATCTAGAATCACAGAATGAGGTAGACAACCCGGAAAACTAATTTCGGTGTCTCAGATGTGTTCGCTGGGCCAACAATCCGAATATGAGAGCACAGAATTTGAGTCCAATTCGGCATTTCCTGATAAGGATTTAATTTGTGTCACGGAAGAACTTTCTTTCGCGGACCCGTCCCGGAGGAAAAGATATCCGTTACCTTTAATTGATGTCACCATTGAAGGGGAACATCATAGAATTTTAGTCGATACAGGTTCCGAAATATCTTGCGTGTCTTTAAGTTTTTGGGAAACATTGCCAATAAAGGAAATTTTTTAATATTACCTGCTGCCAATACACGAATTGTTGGTGCTACTCAGGTTAGAAGTAAACCTATCAAGCATTGTGTGCGTATAATTTTCGAATATTATACTCATAAATTTAGTTGTTTTGTATTTGTGGTGCCAAATTTGAATTGTAAAATGCTTTTGGGGATGGACTGGATAATGCAAAATAAAGTGATAGTAGATTTTTTAAATTGTAAGTTAAAGTGTCATGATGGGGAGGGGCAGATCATTTCAGAAATATCATTAGATATAGACGATAATTTTAAATCCCCAAACGAATTAAATTCAAACAGTGGTATAAATTCATCAAGTATTAACCATTTTGTGCGTTGTCCGGACAACGTGAAAGTTAAAAAAATAGTTGAAAGCGCTAACAAAGTATGTAATTGTTTGGAGGGCGTGATTATTAATTCTGAACACAAATCAAATAATTTTGGTATTTATGGCATTCAGGATTGTGCATCAAGTTGTACGGGTTCAAATTCTCAACATCAGTCAACCCTCCAGAATCATATCATATCAAATCAACCTATCCCTCTAAACACTGTAGTGCAGACTAATGAGTCTTGGAAGGATACGGTGAATCCTATCGGTAGTTCGGCCCCGTCATGTTCTTCCATCAGTAAGAGCCAACGGTCCGGGTTTGGTCATGTGCACCGATATTTAGATGGAAACTCCATCCTTTTTAGAGGTTGTTGTGAAGGAGTAAATGCTCCTCCATCGACTCCAACTGTCTTCGTCAATAGCGAGACAGATTTAATTGGCCTTGACCCCCGGCATAAATTTGGTAGCAGCAGGCATAAGGGGTCACTACCATCTGTTAATATTGAAACCAGGAATTTAAATCCCAAACCCAAACATTCCTTAATTCCGGCAGAGTTGGAACACGATCTCCGTCATAATGGGCACTATGCTGTTGCTGGTAATAAAACAGTTGGTATCGATTATAAAAAAGATACGTTAGAGAATATCTCCAAGCAGTGGATGCCTTGTGAACTCTTTCTCGATCCTTGGTTTTTAGTTAGAACATTTATTCTTTTGGGGATCTCTAAAGGTTGGTATGCCCCTTCTCTTGGTATGCCTAAAAAATATTGGTGTTGTAATCAAAATAATCAAATTTTGCATAATCTACCCTCTCCCATGCAGGTCCACCATATGGACATTGATTTTCCAATTGAAGCGAGTAGCTCGTTAAATATAAATATAGACGATATACGCGAGGTTGTTCAAAATATCGCTACATTAACCGCTGAACAGAAAGTGCAGCTAATTAGTTTATTGTACGAAAATCGTGACATATTTGTGGATAAACCTGGTTTAACCAATAAATATGTGCATCCGATTGAACTGAATGATCAATCTCCTTTTCTGGGGAAAATTTACCCGATACCCTTTGCTTATCGCGCTAAAGTTCGCGAACAAATTAACAAAATGTTAGAATGGGGTATCATTGAGCGCTCTAATACATGCTATATAAATTCATTAGTGCCAGTGTTAAAAAAAGATGGCACGGTGAGAATTTGTCTAGATGCTCGGGAGCTAAATAAAAGAGTAATTGTCGATTACGAGCGAGTACCCATACCTGAAGAAATTCTTCAGCGTTTCGAAAGTTTAACGCACATATCTACAATTGATTTAGTTCAGTCTTATTGGCAGGTTCCCCTTAGACCTGAAGACAGGAAATATACAGGTTTTCTGTTTGAGTCGAAAACTTATCATTTTCGGGTTATACCTTTTGGTTTAAGCACTGCTGTGGCAGGTTTCACACGCTGTATGGACATAGTATTGGGCCCAGCGGTATCATCGTTTACCACAGCTTATGTCGATGACTTATTGGTGACATCCGATTCATTTTTATCTCATTGTAATAACTTGCAGCAAATATTTGACCGAATTCGAGAGGCAAAAATGACTCTAAATTTCAAGAAATCCTGTTTTTGTCAAGCTGAGGCTAAATTTCTTGGGTATATTTTATCTTGTAAAGGTATCCGACCTGACCCAAAACGTATTGAGGCTATACAGAATTTTCCAATACCTAAAAACTTAAAGAAACTTCAGTCATTTTTAGGTCTTTGTAATTTTGATCGGCGGTTTTGTGATCATTACTCTGATATCGTTGAACCTCTCACGGCTCTTTTGAAGAAGAATCGAAAGTGGTCCTGGTCTGAAGAGGAGGATGACGCTTTTAATAAGGTTAAATCTGCCTTTTCTAGATTAAATCAATTAACTCATCCTATGCTTAATAAACCTTTTTATGTTAACACCGACAGTTCCAATAAAGCTCTAGGTGCAGTTTTATACCAATATAATGACCTCGATGAGCGGTGTGTTTTGGCCTATGCGAGTAGATTACTCCGCCCGGCCGAAAGAAATTATTCAGCTACAGAGCGCGAAGCTTTGGCTCTCGTTTGGGCGCTGCAAAAATGGCGGGTTTATCTTCTTGGAGTTCCAGTGAGGGCCATTACGGATCACGAAGCACTTTCCTTTTTATCGCGGTCTCCAACCTATAATGCACGGATACTAAGATGGTTTCTAACTTTACAGGATTACCAGCTCACAATTCAGTATTTACCGGGGAAGTTGAATTCAACAGCTGATACTCTTTCACGTCTTAATGATGACAATCTTAATCCTGTAGATGGTCGAAAATCCCACGAGAATCTTTTTGAAGTAAACGTATCCGTTCAAAAGGTTCTTAGTTTTCCAAAAGAGGTAACTCGGAAGTTAAAAAACATATCTCGTTATCAAGAGAGTGACCCGTGTTTGGCTTCGATCCGGGTTAAGGTCAAAAATAATGCTGAGGGAAATCCTTCATTTATTCTGGAAAATGATGTTCTGTTTGAAATCTTAAGAGGTGTTCCAAAAATATGTCTCCCTGAATCGCTTATAGATGACGTGATTTTGGCTTTTCACCAAACCTATGGTCATGCTGGAATTTCTAAGTGTGTCGCGTTATTAAAGTCATCTTTTGAATTCCCGTTTATGGTGAAGCATACCAGAAATATAATATCTCAATGTATGTTGTGTCTTAAGAGTAAATTTCCGAATCAGTACCTTCATGGACCACTGACTCCTGTTATACCCTGTTCGGCTCAGGATTTAGTAGCCGTCGATATTTTTGGACCATTACCGCGTTCAGTAGGGGGTGTTCGTTATGTGTTTGTTGTTCTAAATGTATTTACTAAATATGTAAGGTTGTTTGCCTTGAAAAAAGCAACGGCTAAGGCAATGTTGAATCGGATGAATAAAGAATATTTTCCGAAAGTGGGTAAGCCGCGGAAAATCCTTTCAGATCATGGATCCCAATTCACTTCTCCAGTTTGGATCGAAGGTCTTAAAGTTGAAGATGTGCAAGTAATTTATTCTTCAATAAGACATCCACAAAGTAACCCGTCTGAACGTGTTATGCGAGAACTAGGTAGGGTGCTAAGAGCGTATTCTTATGAGAAGCACTCAAGTTGGGTGAAGTGGTTACCATTAGCTGAAATTTGGTTTAATCATAATGTTCACGAAGCTACTGGCTGTGTCCCTTACGAGCTTCAGTTTAAAAAACCTTCCTTTCGTCATATGGAAAAATTATTTCCTAATACACAACAAGCGCCTGGTTTATTAAACTACGAAGCTTTAGAGCAATCGGCGCTGGAAAAAATGATGGCTTCTGCCAGTAAAAGAAGGCAACGTCACGAACGAAAGTTTCCGTATAGTCATTTGGAACCAGGGGACTTAGTTCTACTTCGTACTAATCCAATTTCTTCCGCATTAGATAAAGAAACTCGAAAGTTAGCATTACTTTATAAGGGCCCTTTTCGAATTAAAGAAATTGTAGCACCTAATGCTTATCGCTTAATCACTCTCGATGATGATACTGATCAAGGCATTCACAATATTGTAAATCTTCGAAAGATTCCCGATTAGGACACAATTTTGTTAAGCAGTTCATCACCCATATTTATTCGTGTGAGCCGCTGGGGGGGCCATGTAACATTAAGAAATCTTATTTGAGATAGGTAGTAATTTTTCAATGAATGAGTAATTGGGTACTAACTGTAGTAATTTGTGTGTGAGAATAAGACGCGATTTGGTGTGTTCTGGCAAGGTACAGAGCCGGTGGTTAAAAAGATTTTTGACGGACAAGGTTAGTAGTGTTTGAAATTTGTTTGTGTGAACATTTAAAAAATCTGTGCAAAGTGGTGAAGTGAATTTAATTTAAACACCATCAAGAAAAATTTGGAGTACTTGGTAAAACCGATCCAAATTACTTTTGTTTATATTGTTTCTATTGTTTTTCACTTAACTATCCATCATTTAATAACTATCTAATATTAAATCGCAACAACACATCTATCTTTGTTCAGTGCGAGCACGTGGATTTCATTCGCGAATTTTTAATTTAAATATATAAATTGTTGTAGTGTATTATATTTATCCATGTTATTGTTATATCCCGTGGTTTAAATAGTATTTTTGTTTGTCGTACAGGGGTTTATAATATTATTGTTTGTTTTACGAGACGGTTATCGCGAGCTATTCGTGCGTCAGCCAATGCAAATCGTCTCAATATGTTTTTACATTTATGATAGAAAAATAAGAATTTAGGTCTGTTATGTCAAATGGTAGTTCATTTTTTGTATACATTTTTATTAAATTAATCAAAATTGAAATTAATTCGTCCGGTTTCAAAATGGATGTATGTAGTTTTCCATTTCTAGCAAGTGTAAGTGCTATTTCTAAATCAGAAGGAAATTTTGAAATAAAATTAACATTTATCAAGATATTATTTAAAACACTTCGTACTTGTAAATAAGTTGTATCGTTTGAAAGTTTTTGTTGGATATTATTTATAGAAAATTCAAATTGTTTTTGATTGTGTGCAAGTTGTTACGTTGTTTTCTTGGGGTTATGCTGGGTTTTAAATAAATTTGCGAAAATTTCATAAACCATAAGTATAATTCGTTTCGAAAGTAAAATCGTTAGTACACAAAGTTACAAACATATTATATAATATTTCATATTTTAGATCATATTTAGTTCGAGAAAAATAAACATTTACATTTTTATACGTTTGTCATAATAAATCCAAAAAAATATTGTTAGACGCATCTAGCAACGCGCTAACAATTGATCACACAAAAAGTAACATAAATATAACGGACTCGAGTTTGCCGTGCTTAATTATTACAACAGGCCGGGACATTCATTTAAAAAGAAACGGCGGACAGCAATAGGTCAGTTCCTTCCCTACGTTGTGTTTTTTTATTGAAGATCCAAAGTATTCGGACGTACATGGAAGAGAAAAACGTTCTATCAATTTCTGTGGGCACGTATAGTATGTGTCTAGCGATCGAATTGCCCAACGCACTAGTATGGGTGTATATAGCGGTCGATATGCCCAACGCACCATGTATGTGTGTAGTTAGCGATCGAATTGCCCAACGCATTAGTATGTGTGTATATAGCGCTCGATATGTCCAACGCACCATGTGTGTGTGTAGTTAGCGATCGAATTGCCCAACGCACTAGTATGTGTGTATATTGTGATGATGTATCCTTTCTCATCACAAACTTTCCTATTTTATAACCTTACTTTACCCTATTATATTTCTTTTCAATTCTACGGTTCTCTCAAATACGATAAGGTCCGGCTCGATTTTGAAACTAATTTAGATAAACACTGAGTGATAAGTGTAGCTGTGGTTAACGGATTTTTAAGAGAAAACATTTCTCGTGTTTTTTTTATAACAATGAAACCTGCCACGGCGAGGGAATAATATAAACAGATTTTTTGATAGATCGAACGGAGCCATTATGGCGACCGGACGTGTATTTTTAAGTTTCTCGAATAATCTCTCCAAGATTCTATTTTAACTCTTAAGTTTAATGAACGTTGGAATTTAAAACAACATAATGGGTTGGTTTGACGTAAATAACTTACCTTAGTTGTTGTATCCAATTCATATCATATATTATTAGAATAAAAACCGCCGGTATATGGTAATGTATTGAACCAATCTTTCTTTCCTTAATTTAAGCAATTTATCGAATGAATCCTTATTCATTATTTAATTATAATTATTAATTTTCACTTTCACACTGTCCAAATGGCAGTTCGTTTATTTTCGGCATTCTCCGTTTTTGTGTACTTCGGTGTGGTGTTACCAACCTAAAAATGGTTGAGTCAAAACTTCCCTACTCTAACCTATCTGTTCAACCTTGACCTAGTATTTAAGCACTACTTGTTGCCGATCAGCTGTTCAACAATTAGCTGTATTTTGCAATAATTATTTTCATGTACATATTAAAAATAAATATAATTTCTCCACATCCTTATATTATTTATTTAGTGGACCGAACATCGATATGATCGATTATCTGGCTATTATAATTAACCTCTGGGATTACTGAATCGACCAAATGGGCCCACAATTAACATAACTGTAGCCACTAATCGATCTCGCTCATGCCCGGTCCACTCAAGTTCCTTTTTCCTGCCATATTTTTAATTTATCCAGGTGGGAGTTCGACTACAAAAGACGAGCGCACCCTGCAAAGCTCACATTGGTAGCAGAGCGTAGTTGCTTCTCCTAAGTCCTGATTCATCGACCATCCAGTCCTCTTCCTCCAGATCATCATGCCGCATCCTGACCAAGACGTCCGGGTCTCCTCCAGGTGCCGCGGTGACTTCATCTGCTGGTTCTCCTTCCGCCCAGATCAACGACGACTTCCAGACCTCCGCTCCGGGACCTTCCTTGCTGCTGTTCCGCCGGTGTGCTTCATTTCCGGGGTGAGTCTGACGTTTTTGTATCTGAGCAGAACCAACCAAAATTTCACTATGACAGTCGCGATTAATTTTGTTACAAAGGGTCCCTCTGACCACGAGTACAGATCTCGACTAGTTATTGTCTTTATTAGTTTTAAGTTCTCTCTCTTCTATTAATCTACTCCCCTCAAAATTTTTAGTAATCACGGTCTAATAGAAAAAATTAATCTGACCGAACCGGATTTCCCCTTAGTTTTAAGTCCCCTCCTATATTAAATACCCCTCCTCAATCTACCCCCTAGAAATTAAGTATCTTAGTTTAAGTTCCCTCTCAAAATTCTCAGTATCTTGGTCTATAGAACAAATTAATTTGACCAAACCGGCTTTCTCTATAGTTTTAAGTTCTTCTTTAGTTTTAAGTTCCCCCTCAAAATTCTCAGTAACATGGTCAAGTAGAACAAATTATTTTTGACCAAACCGGCTTTTCCTTTAGTTTTAAGTTCTTCTTTAGTTTTAAGTTCCCCCTCAAAATTTCTAGTAATTACGGTCTGTTAGAACAAAGTACTCGGACTGAACCGAATTATCCCTTAGTTTTAAGCCCTCTCGAATGTGTTAAAAATTTCCCTCTACCTACCCCCTAGTAAGTAAGCAATCTAGTTTTAAGTTATCACGCCCTGCGGCATGGGGGCACCTCCTTAGAATTCTGCCGCGGTCTTGTCTACCGCTCGTAAGAGGCGAGCAATGTACTACTACTCCCGATTATGACTACCGGATTTGACTTTCCCTATTATGACAAAATGATCTTGACATTTAGTTTTAAGCAATCTAGTTTTAAGCCACCTGCATTCTTTAAACCTAGTCTCCCGGTCGTCCATGTTCATTTCCAGAACATTCGCGCCACCGCAATTCTCGACACCGGGTCTACTCAAAAATATATTAATTTTGACTTAGCCAATTATTTAATGTCATTAAAGCTAGGTTCCATAATTGAATCTACCTCCTACGCACAGTTAGCCGTTGGATCTATTTGTAAATCTAATTCGCACTCGTCGATAGTGGTAAAATAAATAATTTTACCTGGATGTTTCAGTTCATATTTCTCCAATCGTTATCTTATCCAGTAATCTTTGGTTTTCACTCGTTACGTAATATGGGTTCCGTTCTCATCTGTAATGAAAACATGTTATATTTTAATTTCCAATCAAATTCAAGACTGAATTTCTGCAAGTCGTTATTGCGATCCGGAGGTTTAGCTAACTTCTCCGATAATTTCCAGATTATCATCCTCTTAGCGAATGTGCCGTAAGTAATACTCGATTGTGTTCAGTATTTAGTTGTTCCTGTTTTGTGATCGGAGATCTGCACAGAGAAATAAAATAATAAAACTTTGTTGATTGTACAAGTGGTCGACTTTAATTTTAATTTTCCAAACTGTGTTGTTTTTCAAATAGTCTGTAATTTTTGTGGCAATGTCCGAAGTTATTGCTCGGCACCTTTCGGTCAATTCCAGTTGACTATCTTCTCCGTCGGGGATTTCTTCAGAGTCATTCAACACATCAGTTCGACTTTTGTTTACCGCACAAGAACGGAAAAGATCTACAATTCAAGATATCGAATATTTTATTTTTCGTCTAATTTTTTTACAATCAACTCAAGAAAAGTAAAGATAACAATTTTAATTTGTCAATTATTATTACCTGTGCGAACTCAAGACTTCGAATTCTATTTCGAACCTTTAACATGTTTCCTTCAAGTATGTGTTTTTGTTCAGTTTGTTACCTTCTGTACTTTTTGAATTATTTACTTAAATAATTATATTTTTGGTATCTTCCTGAAGTATAAATTCTTCCGAAGATAATACAGGGTCATTAGTATGGGATAATGACACGTCTCCTGTGATCAATTTATGAACTACGTTAAGTCAGAAGTATAAATGGTCTTCTGTAAACTTACTTTTTATATTTGATTTTCTACGCCAGTGGTGTTTAACGTCAAGAATGGTTCTGGTCCTCTCGATGTCTCCTTTCAAGATCCAGTTTTTCACCATTAGAAATTCTGAACTACTTCATGACCTCAAGAATTTTCTACTTTTCTGTTCGTGTAAACTTCCTTGTTAGTGGTTAGTGGGAAGAAGGAAGAAAAGAAAAGAAAATGTTTAAAACCCATATTGAACACTTAAAAATGTTATAATTACTTGACGTGAACTAACCTATTGTTATTATTGATAAGTCATTTTGACAGCTGTCATCTGTCAAATTTCTGAGCACGTGTGTTTGTTTTCATTTTCATTGTCGACAATTCCAATTGTCGTTTGAATTAAATAATCCATTCCTTAGTCTTAAGTTTAGTTTAAGTCTCCTTTCGGAATATTCCAATATTCTGTTAACTTATTCCTATAAGTTTATTACAATTCTAATGGTTCTCTGCTTTCCATAGCAAAGTTAGATTCTGGTTAATTTCCCATTTCCTTTTGGCGTTTTAGTACAGTCATTTGGTTCGAAAAATAGTGGTTACCTGGAAAGTTTTCCGGGAGTTTTGAAAATTGGTAATTTTATAGATTTTGATGTGCTCTTTCCGAATTTCGACTTTGCCTACTCGTATTTTTGCCGCTCGCGCCGCCATATTGGAAAAATGGCGCCTGAAAGCAGTTTTTTGACAATACCTCCTTTCCGACTTATTTTACGATAAAAACAGTTATATACAAAATGAAACTAAAGACAATTACCTACAATTTATGTATCTACCTTTTTTTCATAAAGTCAATAGTTTAGGCGTACGAGCGCCGCAAAGTGTACTCCAACACGCGTTTTGACCAAAAAACTCATTTCCACACCACCTTGAGGTAGAGTAAGCAGCGCGTTTTTAGTGTATTTGCCATATATGGCACATACACTATTGGCGTCGGTCGGATGGCGAGACCTAGGAGTCGAACCAAAATTTCTCGACGTTTCATACCCTCCTGAACAAGTTGCCACCATTTTTGAAAATGTTTATATATATATATGTATTTATGTGTATATTGTAATATGCAGTGGACTTAGCCTTGGTGTAGTCGTCGTCCCACCTGTAAAAAGGGAAGAGAGAGAAAAACTGGGAAAAGGAGAGATTCGGATGTTGTCTTTAGGATCGGGATGTTAAAATGGGGCCCAACTGAATAATTAAAATTTAATTTCCCAGAGTGATCCTCACCTAAAGGACAACAATCGAAACTTTAGTTAAATAAGGAGACTAGGTAAAAGTCTAGGATATTTATTGATAAATTACTATTAATTAACAATTTGTTGTGAACCAAATTAACGTAGAATATAAGAATATTGGTAATTAAATTATGAATTTATTGGTATTAGTTGTGAACCCAGTCGACGTAGAATATAAGAATATTCGTTTTTAAATTATGAACTAAATGGAATTAGTTCTAAACAAAATTGAAATCGAATATAGGAATATTCGTTAATAAATTATGAACTAAATGGAGTTAGTTCTAAACAAAAATTGGAATCGAATATAGGAATATTCGTTATTAATTATGAACTAATTGGAATTAGTTGAAAACATGGTTGAAATAGAATATAAGAATATTCTAATAAATTAAGAAACTTTAAGAGACGAGAAAAAAAAATACATTACCGGATCAAATGACGTAATCAGGCATTACGCTGTCTCCATTAGATAATTATATTACGGAATAATGTTTATAATAATGAATGGTATTCGGATGAAACCGGTCATAATAATATATTACCGACAAAATCAATCATTTTATATTATTTTTCTTTTCTCAATTTTCCGATTTTTCATCTTGTTTACAAAAGTAAAAAAAAATTTATTCAAATTTTTTCTGCTCGCGTAACTAACTAAATATATTTAATCTATTTATTGTATTTTCTCCATTAACAATATCACTGGCACAGTAATAGGATTTGTTAGTCCTGGGACACCCTTACCTTACGGCAAGATGCGCGCAGCCTCCGCGAAATAAACCGCGAGAAATCGCAGAATCCGCGAAAAAAAAAAAACCGCGAATATTTTGCTAGCAGTCGATCGTGACTGCTAACCTAACCGCAAGATGTCCGCAGCATCCGCGAAATAAACCGCGAGAAATCGCAGAATCCGCGAAAAAAAAACCGCGAAAAAAAACCGCGAAAAAAAAAAATCGCAGAATTCGCGAATTTTTAGAGAAAAACCGCGAAAATTGTGTTAGCAGTCGTCCGACACTCAAAATCTGATCGGAAAAGCGGGGAAAATCAACGCGATTGCCCGGAAAAAAGGGCGTGTTACGCGACATAATTAATCAATCAATCAGCAGTCGTTCGCGAGGTGGGGTGTGGCTAGGAATGCTGGCAGCTTGGAAGCTAGGAATGCTGGCAGCTTGGAAGCTAGGAATGCTGGCAGCTTGGAAGTGATAGCTTGGAGGCTAGGAATGCTGGGAGCTTGGAAACTATGGATGCTGAAAGCAAGGTTAGATTATCTAATTATAT
>CM077521.1:22905200-22933264 GCA_039654895.1 Mongoloraphidia duomilia | reverse complement strand
TTAAAGACGCTCAAGTTATAAACGTCTAGGTATATAAGAAAATATTGCTAATTACAAACAGCGCGCTAAATTTAACAGACTATTGTTTAAAATTCAACTTGATTTTGTTTTAGACTGACTTTTTTTTATTATTATTTTTGTAGATTATAGACGCGTCGACAACTCAGATAATTGTGTATTGGAATCAACTAGCCGGCATACATAAACTGACTGGTACGAGCTCGGGTCCCTGGGAGCACTAATACCCACAATCGATGATAATATTTATTACCTGGTAAGTAAGTAAAGTATAACAAATTTTGCTTAAGGCTAATAAGTTATGTAGAAGTATTCATTACTACGATTAATTAATTATTTTAGATTACTATTTTCTCTCTGAATAACCGTGCAACCCGCCCAATTAGGGTTAGAACTATTATAGTATCGATACCGAGTAGGTATCGATACTCCGGGCTTCGATACCCGATACCATCTACTCAATACTTTGAAAGTACATACTCATTTACTGTTCGGTATACAAAATAATGATTACTCGAAGCAAAAGAACCGATCTACGATTATACTAAAAAATAATCTTATTTGACATTGCTAATTAAGACAATACGAATAATCACTAAACTAACCTCCAATAACAAACTATTTGTAAAATTTAGCCGATTGTTTTGTAAAATTAAACTTTATTCTATTTTAGATCCTCGACTGTGGAAGATCCTAAAAAATTTTATGCAGCCAATACGGTGTAGTATACGTACCAGTGTATTAGTATATTATAATATAGTAGTCGAAGCATAGATATAATATTAAAACTTGGAAACCTTTGTTAAGATAATAATAAATACCATTTATTTATTTTCATCAATCTATAGTTTTTTTTGTTAGTAATTTATGTTTGTTTTTTTATATGTTTATATGATATTGTTTATTTTTTTATCAATTTATAAAGTTTGTTTCCTTTTTTTTGTAGTAATTTATGTTCGTTTTTTATATATTGTGTTACAATAAATTTCTTTTTAAAATATACTTTCACACAAGTTATTTCAAACCTGTCGTTGACCTTATTTTACCCCTTTTTTTTATTTGGAGCCAATTTTTTTCTAAATATTTTTAAAATGTTTGATTAAGAAAAATTAACATGTTTTATTAACACAATATTTTTTCTTAACTTAACATTTTAAAAATATTTGGAAAAAACCCATAACACATTTTAAATTTTAGAAAATACCGCTTTTATTACTTCTTAGATGTGATTGGTCCGCCTTCATTCTCGATTCTATTGGCCCGTCGGTGTGCAACAAAGCAAGAAGAACTATCTCTATCTCAATGCCATTCCAACTTACGGTATATGATACTCTCATTTATATACGTTCTCTCTGGCACCATGTGTGTGTGTAGTTAGCGGTCGAATTGCCCAGCGCACTAGTATGTGTGTACATAGCGATCGATATGTCCAACGCACCATGTGTGTGGGTAGTTAGCGGTCGAATTGCCTTGCCCAACGCACTAATATGTGTCTGAACGATAGAACGCCTTTAGCTGGTAAGCTCACGGACGGAATTTAATCCCGGTTCTAGTTCTAATATAATTGAAAATGAACAGAGGGTCAACTATAACATGGCGTGTCACAGACTCAGTGAACGCTCATTTATTTATTAAATAAATGAACGATTATATGAATCGAGAGGCCTGCCACCCTACGGCGACCAGACCAAGCCAATTAATAATGGTTTGAAACAGAGACGCGAGCGCTTACAGCCGGAGCGTGCAGTCAATGCGTCTCGGATGCAAGTAAGGTGCCTCGCCGCATGATAGCGTACATTACTAAATAAGGTTCAAAGTTATTAAATTGCAGTATATTATTGGTGAATATAAAAGTTATTTCTAGATATTGATAAGCTCAAATTAATATCCATTACAAAGTATGTTAATTGTTTTATTGTAGTTTTCTATCAGTCTATTATTTAAAGACATATGCCTATTCGTATTGCGGTCAATATTATGTTGGTATTGTGTGAGTACTTTAATTTCATGATCATATTTCTCTGCGTCTGCATGATCAAAATTTCCAGAGATAGCTTTTATTATAGTGCCTAAACCATCAATCAGTCCCCGTTTTTGTCTATTTTTTATTGGTTTACCCTTTAAAAGTATGCAATCTATTTTTTCTAAATTTTTATCCAATGTGTAGTTATAGTCGCGTCAATGAATACATAAAACAGGCAATCTTCGGAAGTCCTCAAGAACAGCTCCGATTTTGATGATTTTTTTGGAAAATTTTGTTTTTTTATATTATTTAAAATCAGAAACCTTTTGGAGCGGGGACGGACTTATTTCTATTGTTTAAACAATATTTATACTATTTATGCAGGAAAGAAATTTTTTTTATACAATATCCATTGAAAAATTGGATAAACGAGATATTTATGTTATTTTTTTATATTGCTATTGTAAATATTTTTAAATTATATCTTAATATACAAACAAATTTTATAAACAATTCCCTATAAGTTTTTTTTATGTAATAATGACATAAAATTAATTTGTGGAACAAAATTAAGAAATGTTTATTAACTGAAATTTATTATTTTATATACAAAAAAAGCAAATTTAATTTTCATTTGTATGTACTTTGCATTTCGGAGATTTCATCTTCTTCAAGTGGTTATCACTGTCACTTCCACTGCAAACATGTTTTTGCCTTTTGACATAAAATTGAAACACTTGTTGCGAAGTACTCTGTAGAGTGACCACTTTCAAATTTTTTAAATTTTTTTGCTCACTTAGATAACCCATGAATAGGTCTACAGCTTCTATACGTAAACTTAATATTTCTCGAACACTCTTCTTAGTAGAACACTTCGTGTCAAGTGTTTTAATTTTATGTCAAAAAGGAAAAACATGAACATTAATGCTTATAACTTGAAAATTTTTCAAGTAAGTGAGATTGGACCTTAAATTTTTTATAGGTTACTAGACGGAAATTTTTTTATTCGGTATGGAAAGTACTCGTAACACGTGTCCAAAAAAAAAAGTAAGGCTCTATGATGAATGAATGAATGAATTGTAAATTATAGACACCCGACAACTGAGGTCATTAGCGTCTAAAACAAAATCAAAAATTGGCACACAACAAAGCAAAACAATCACAAGTAGAAATAAAATGTGTCATGCAGTACAATGTAGTAAGATATAAAGTAAAAAATCATAAAGACTGTAAAGGGGCCCAAATGTACACAAATAAATAAAATCAAATAAACCGGTCAAGACCGGTTTCTTTTAAAAATCGAAACAGCAGATCGACATTGTAAGGATCATTTCCTAAAACAACCGACAGATCACCTGACAATCCGATCTGCTGTCGTGTGTCCCTAAACTGGACACACTCAGTTAAAATATGCGAAACGGTAACACGAGTGTCACACGTCTCACAGAGGGGCGGATCCTCACGAGCCATTAAAAAACCATGTGTCAATCTACAGTGACCGATGCGGATCCGTGTAAGGACCACTTCCTCCCACCTGGAGTGACGGCAAGATGTGAACCATGGGTCAACTGTAGATTTTATAAATTTTAATTTGTTTTCATCGACAGCACTCCATTCATCCTTACAGAGCTGCTGAACGGCTGAAATCAGTACGCTCTTGACGTCGTCAGCGATAACGCAAAATACACTCTGACCGTTATTTGCAGCGTCCTTAGCTGCAGTGTCAGCGAGTTCATTGCCAGCAATTCCCATGTGGCCGGGAACCCAACAAAACCGGACAGTGGTTCCACCTCTTTTCAAAGCGTATAATTTGTCCTGAATTAAACAAATAAGAGGGTGGCTGGGATAGGAACGCTGCAATGCCTGTAGAGCACTCAAAGAGTCGCTGCAAATAACATATTTGTACGGACCGTGCACATGTCTCAAGGCCTGCAAAATTGCATATAACTCTGCAGTAAAAATACTGCACTCTTGAGATAACTTGTATCCAACACTGTTGTTATCGGTGACGAACGCGCAACCAACTCGGTCGAGAGACTTCGAACCATCCGTGTAAACGGAACGGTAGTCTCGATTCTGATCCAGCCATGCCAGGAAAAGTTGGCGATAGAGCTCTGGAGTTGTTGTATTTCGAGGATGAATGGAAAGTGACATGTCGATGACGGGCTGAGGAATTAGCCACGGGGGCACAGAATTACGACCGACTTTAAGAGTTCTAGGAAGCGCCAAGTGAAGTTCATCTAAAAGAAGATTCAACCTGATACCGAGAGGACGTGTTGCATTTCTTCTCCGTCTATACAGAGAAGAAAAACGAGGTTGAAATACGCAATTGTAAGTCGGGTGATCAGGTTGACTACGGAGTTTTGAGACGTACGATACCAGATTGCGTTTCCGCCGGATGTTCAGCGGCAGCTCTCCGCATTCAGCGGCAATGCTAACAACAGGACTGGATCGAAACGCTCTGGTTGACAAACGAATCCCAGCGTGATGAACAGCGTTTAACGTCCTGATGTACGACTCACGCGCTGAGTCGTACACAATGCTACCGTAATCCAATTTAGACCGTAAGACATCGACTTCCTCTTTAAAATATTAAAATGATCCTTCCAATTTAGCGACCGGTCAAAAGTAAGTCCTAAAAAGCTCTATGATGATGTCAACTTTGACTGGCTATAGCTTCTAAAGTTTTAACGATATCGATATGGGACAAAAATCACGATTTAGAGAGTTCCTTGCTTTATAGACATGTGTATTTTCAATTTAAAATTTGATGAAGAACACAATAAATAAAGCTATTGAAAAGGACATTACGTTTTAACAATTGGTTTCCAAGGCTACAAAAAGCGCGTGCGATTTTCAAGAAGCTGTAGCGCGCTTACTATTTGTACCACAGAAAATTTGTAGGGATGAAAATTGTAGGAAATGTAATCCTATTTAAAATGAAAGAATCGTTTTTGAGATATTTCGAAACAGGCTCATCAAAAAGTTATATGGAAATATTATATGAAATATTCTTTTAAAAACTGATATTTTCTCTTTATTAATAAATTGCAAAGCATATATTGATTTTATCGCAAAATTGAAGAGGGGACATTTTTTAGAGTAACTAATTAGGAACAAAACAATAAAAAAGTCGTCTGATTTAAGACATTGGTTAAGGAGATATTAGCGTTTTCCGTAAGGCTTGCAAAATTATATTCAAAAGGGGGTGGCGGGGGAAGCACAAGGGGGATAACCGGGACTTTTGTAAAAATACATGTCTAAAGGTATTCTACCATCTGTGAAAAATCCAGCTCCTTGGGAATTATTTGCGACCCAAAACCTTTATTTCCCGCGCTACACGTAATGCATACGTATTTCTTTACCCATACAGCGAATTTTTATGATGTAAATATTAAATAATTATTGTTCAAAACTTTTTTTTATCATCTACTTTTTATACTGAAATTAATATAATAAGAATTTTTTAGGAAAAAAATAGAGACTAAAGTAAATTTTTTATATAAATATCATAGATATTGTTTAAACAATATAAATAATTCTTTCCCCGCTCCAAAAGGTTTCTGATTTTAAATAATATAAAAAAAAAATTTCAAAAAAAATCATCAAAATCGGAGCTGTTTTTGAGGACTTCCGAGGAAAAGGCTTCATTGACGCGACAATTAACTATTTTTAATAAGTTATCGATATCAGTTAGAAATATATTTTGGAAATTTTGTGAAGCTATATTTTCTGTAATAATGTCAATATTTTTACTAAAAACGTACAATTTTGTTTGTATGAATTGTAAATTATAGAAATGAATAAAAGAATGGTGTTTTTGTTTTGAAATATTGGCTTTTTGTATAGACGAGATTTTGATATTTTGACTATTTTCGTGTACTTTTTTATATAATTCTATGGTAATTTCACGATGTTTTTGTATGTAATCGGATAAGTATTTTTCCTGTAAATCTATTTCTAAAATGTCATTGTTATTGATATGCCCTTGTATGATTTCTATAGGTTTATGTTTTGTTGTGTTATGTATCAAGTTGTTGTAACCTAGTATGGCGTAAACCATTTCTAGTTTTGTCGAAATATTCGGGTGTTTTTTGTTCACAATTCGTAGATGTTCTAAGAGAGTTGAATGAAAACGTTCGATTGATCCGTTTGATTGTGGGTGTAGTCTAGTAGTGTAATGTAGTTTTATATTATGCGTTTTGCAAAATTCTTTCAATATTGAATTGTTAAATTCTGGACCGTTATCTGCTTTAAGCGATAAAGGCAAGCCATGATGTGAGAAGTGAGAAACTAGATTCTCTACAATAGGTATTACATTACAACCGGAGGTCGGGTATGCTTGT
Organism: Mongoloraphidia duomilia; assembly: GCA_039654895.1. Lineage (NCBI taxonomy): Eukaryota > Metazoa > Arthropoda > Insecta > Raphidioptera > Raphidiidae > Mongoloraphidia > Mongoloraphidia duomilia. The sequence continues at coordinate 22,926,937 of CM077521.1, read as the reverse complement.
GCAAATTTGCTAAAGTCATCTATAACTGTGAGAAACGTTTCTCCTTTATACTGAAACATGTCTATGCTTATCATTTCCAGTGGTTTATTAGGCGTGGGTGTAATTTCTAAAAGAGGATTGTTGGGAATTCTTTCATATTTATTAAGTTGGCAAATTTCGCAATTATTTATGAATCGTGTAATATCATTTTTTAGGTTTGGCCAATAATAGATGCGTTGTATTCGAACTAAAGTTTCGTTTATCCCTCTATGATTTGTTTTACCTAGGTGACAGTTTTCTACAATATGTTCTTGTTCGAGTTGATTTTCCTCATCTTTAAGAAAAATGGTAGCTTGAACTATCTGATATGTATTATTTTTGAATGTGTTCTGTAGAGTGGTGATAAATTTGTCATAGTGCGAGATATTTTCAAAATAGATACATACCATATTTAAATTTTGGGTCTATGTATCATCATTTAATAAAAAAAAATTTAAAAAATCAAAAAACCCGACTGCGTAAAAAGTTAACCAAACTACGTACATAATAAATTAAAAAAAACTGAAAAGAAAAAAACAAGCACTTAGATGTCCGATGGTCTAAAATTCTATAATATATTATTGAATGAATACTATTGAAGAAAATAATAAAAAATATTCTAATAGTGGAACATAACAACTGAACATTCGGATCCATTGAAAAATTTGATTGGCTGTCGAATAATGGATCCCGACTGTTCAGTTGTTATGTTCCACTATTAGAATACCTATATTTTATTATTTTCTTCAATAGTATTCATTCAATAATATATTATAGAATTCTATACCACCGGACATCTAAGTGCTTGTTTTTTTCTTTTCAGTTTTTTTTTATTTATTATGTACGTAGTTTGGTTCACTTTTTACGCAGTCGGGTTTTTTGATTTTTTAAGTTTTTTTTTTTATTTTATACTTTTTAGTTATGAGTACCTAGCTAGATATTTACCAGACTGTATTTCCTCTCAGCATCAGTACTACATCACAATTGCACTGGAATTTAAGGTCAAATTATGTGATTTTTTTCAAATGTTTTTAATTAAAAATAAATCGATATAGATCCTAAACGGTCAGTCGAATCGAAAAATGTTAAGGGAAAACTAAAAATGATTTTTAAATACCTATTCAACGATACCCCACTTGACATAGTTTGTTGACTTTCATTTTTTTCATTTTCACAATATGGCGTCCTGTAGTCGCCATATTGAATTTTCACTACCGTCATGTCTTTAGTGACACTCGCCGGACTAAGGGGAATCGATTGACGTGTGAATCATAAAAATCGGCCCAGGCGTTTGGTTTGTATAGTGCTTCAAAGGAACATACAAACATACATACATAATAGGCTGATAAACACATTACCACTCCTTTGAGTCGCGCAGTCGGGTAAAAAGTTCTATAACGTCTTTTTCTAAATTTTCTAGAGATATGTGGGCGTATATACGTTCTTTTGTATCACTGTGTAATTTCTTTTGTATAGGTTTGTGTGTAGCGGTATTTACAAATTTAATTACAATCTGTTTAGCAATATAGTTCAGAGGTCTTTCGGTTATTGGGATTTCAAAAATTGTGTTTTCGTCGGCGTTAGTGTGTATAGTCTCATTATCGCTTTCGTTATTTTCAATGCCTGGATCGAAGTTAGATGTAGAAGGTCTTGTAATTAGATCTTCAAAATCTTGTAAATCGGGTGCGTTTTCTAGATTTGGGATTAGTGAAACATTATCAGCTAGATCTTCGATTTCTTTTGTATGTATTTCTATACGTGAAAGAGATTCTATATTGGGTGTTTCATAATGTGTCTCAGAATGAAAAAGTTGAAAAGAATTTGTATCGTAAGCAATAACATTGATCGGGTGTGTTAACGCTAGTACTTTTCGTTTTTTGTATCATTGAACAATTGTATTGTAGCTAAAAAGTTGTTTGAACAAGCGAAGATTTCTGGTATTTGAACAAAATTAATTTTTTGTTCTGGTATTAAAATTGATCCATTTTTATCTACAGGTATTTTTGTTGTTATCGAAGAACAGGGGGGTATTTTTGCTTCAAATATAATTTGATTTCCACTTTCTAAATAATTAAAGGGTATTTTAACATTTGGAGCGTCGATTTCTTGATTTCTGAAATTTACTTGTGCTTCTAATAAGGATAAATTGTCTATACCTACTACACCGTCGTAGATATTATGAAATTTAAACAAGTAAAATTTGATTTTCGTGTCGGTTTTGAATTCATGAAAAGATTTAATGTTTATAACACCGTTGCAATTGTGAGAATTAAATACAGTTGAAACAGTAAACGTTTTTGGATCTATAAATTTTGAAAAATATTTTTGTGCTATATTAGGATTAATAAAAGATTTGGTAGATCCTGTGTCAATTAGAAGTTTCAGGGGTGGATTCGCGATTTGTATGTATGGTAAACGACTTTTATTACACATGTTGTAGCTTTCTATGTGTGTTCGTCCATAAACATGCTTGGTTGAAAATTTTGATCTTCAAATTCGTGTTCAGTAATTTCGGGTGATTCAGTACTTTCTATATTATCAGCATTAGATTCAAATTCTGTTTGTTCGTAATGATCAATTAAATTGTAATCAGTGTTCGGATCGTATTGTGTATCTTCTTCAGTATTAAAGAGTTCTTCCGATATAATATTTGGTTGTTGCCCGTTATTTGAAAAATTGAAATTTTGTCTGTATTGTTAGTATTGTGGTTTACTGAAACCTTGAGTTGTGTATCTACTTGTTGTACTCATTGGTGTAGGTTGATATGTGTTTCGTGTTTGATTTGGTCTAAATACATTTACATTTTGTTTATGTTTTCCAAAAACTTGTTGATTTGTTGGGAATTTTTGTTTGAAATTTGGTTGTGGGTTTATATTAGAAATGGGTTTGGATGGAAATTGTTGTGTATTTTCAATAGGAGTTCTAGTATTTGTAGATTGTATCGGTTGGAATTTTGGAAATTTCGGTGTATTATATCGAGGTTGGAAGTTTATATAGCGTGGTTGATAGACAGTGTTGTGTCTTTTTGAGTCAACATAATACTCTACATTGTCGACACAACATTGTTTTGTTTTGGCAGTTTCTATTAGCTACGCTTTTGAAACAAACAAGTAATTCAAAATTGTAATCTCGTTGTGATCAGACGTATTTTAGACTCGTCTTGATTAAATCAAATTTTGTTGTGTTTTATTTATTTTATATAAAGATCTACAATAATATTAAATCAAGTCAAAAAGATCTTTATAATTGATTTAATATTATTGTAGATCTTTATATAAAATAAGTATTATATAATAATTAATAAGTATTATGTTGACTCAAAAAGACACAACAACAGGTTTGGAATTTGTCTGTGTTTTTGGGGTTGTTTTGACATTTATAGGGAATTGTCCTATAACTTTACTTTCGTCAATCAACATATTTTTTTCGTGTTCTAGGGAAGTTGGCCCTTTCGTTCTTAGAAATGTAGACATTGGTTCTCGTGTATGTTTTAATAAAACTTTCATTGCGAGATGTGAGTATTGCCGATGTTTTATTTGTTTTCGGCTTCGCTATCATTAATTTCACTGTATGTTATTAAACAACTCAAAAGACTCGTGATCTCGTCATAAAAATTTATATAAGATTGTGTTGCTTTTTGTCTTAAGCTGAGTAAATCAAAGAGAAGGTCGTCTTCTTCTCGTGGGTCGCCGTAATTTCGCAAAAGTATTTCCCTAATGGTTGTCCAAGTTTTTGCCCGACAATTTATAATACAGATTTTTGCTTTTCCCGTAATTTTTGAGATTATACCATTATACAAACGAGTGTTTTGATAATTATTGGGATTATGTATGTCATGGAAGTATGTCAGTAAGTTATCTATAGTTGTTATAAAGTCCTGTAGTAATTCTGGGCTTTCCCCATTAAATTTTTGTATGTATTGAAAATCCCTGATATCTAAAGTAGGTGGTGGTGTATACGATTGTGTTTGTGTGGTTGTTTGGTTTGGCATATTGTTTTCGTTAGTATTATCTGAATTATTTAAATGGAAATAATTTAATGAATCGTTTAGTGAATCTATATCAGACATAAAATGTTTTATATTTAAATAATTATATGGTCACAAATTTGCTTGATAATAAGGATAGGATTATTTCAAGGAAATACTAAGAATGCTTGAATATTTGGTACTTCCTGAAGTTCTGAAACTATGATTGATTTCATTATAGATAGGTACTGCGGTACTGATGTCTTCTTGTATTCTTCTCCTGAATCGTAGGTGGAAAATTATAAATTTTGGTACTGCCTTGTCCTGCTGTTAGTTACTTTCGAACCACTACAGATGTTTTCTTGATTAAAATTATCTTTATTAAAATTATTGGTATCTTGTATTAATTGTGTTCACTTTTTATTTTAATATTTATTTCGTTTTAATTAATTATTTATTAAGTATTTAATTTGTTATTTCTTCTCGATTTATTCGATTGAAATTATTTTATTAATTGTTTTTAATTGTTTATTATTTCTTTTTGGATTCGTAGATTCGTTTTTTAAGGATTCACAAGATTTGCACTCAAGTGAAGTTTATACGGTTGGGATATGCATTCCCTTTCCGCCATTAAAACTTTCGACTGCGCCAGTTATGAGTACTGGTTAAGGTACCAGTTAAATTAATTGAATTGTTTAATTTAAAAACATAAGTTTTATCTGGGGCCACGGTAGTGGCCCCCGCCAAGTCGAGCAAACAACAGACGGCCGCTACCGTGTATACCTTTTTCTCGAAGCAACTCAAGGCACTTTTGAACTTTCTACATCTCTGTTAGAAATGCAAGCAGAAGGCTGATAATTTCACTAAAGATTGTACCTGACGGTCTTAACTAATTCCCCAAATTACAAGTTTCTAATAAATATAGTTCAGAAAATTTCAACCCACAAAATAATTGTCTATTTTGTCATCACTCACTCACTGACATAGCGATCATCAAACAGCTAGGGCACTTCCAGTAGTCCTAGAAAGCTGAAATTTGGTTTGCAGGCTGGGTTTCACGTACAAGTAACGAGAAAATTCCAATATCTGTTTTTTTCCTCCTCCAACCCCTAAAAGAGGGTGGTGCATATTTCTATAATTATAGGCTAAGTCCGTAGTTAGAGAAAGCTGAAATTTAGTATGCAGGCTAGGTTTCGCGTACAAGTCACGAGGAAATTCAAACATGTGTGATCTTTCCCCTCCAACCCCTAAAAGGGGGTGTTGCAGATTTCTATAGGTACTTAGTCAGAGAAAGCTGAAATTTGGTATGCAGGCTGGGCTTCGCGTACAAGTAACGAGAAAATTAACAAATCTATGTTTTTCCCCCTCCAACCCCTAAAAGGGGGTGGTGCATATTTCTATTATTACAGGCTAAGTACGTAGTCAGAAAAAGCTGAAATTTGGTATGCAGGCTAGATTTCGCGTACAAATAACGAGGAAATTCAAACATGTGTGATCTTCCCCCTACAACCCCTAAAAGGGGGTGTTGCACATTTCTATAGGTCCGATATAGGTCCTTAGTCAGAGAAAGCAGAAATTTGGTATGCATGCTGGGTTTCACGTACAAGTAACGAGAAAATTCCAATATTTGTGATTTTCCCTTTCCAACCTTACAAAAAGAACTGAGATCCCATCAAAAATATTCTTGTAAAGAAAAAAAAATGCCAAGTCTCGCAACACTTTCGCCGTAAAAAGTTTTGAGATCCCGAAAAGTACCAAATCAGCCATTCTATTACCTTTCACTATGAAGTTAGCAAATTACTCGATAGTTGTCTTAAAACTACACAGGTAAAATAAAAAATAATTTATAAATAATATTTTTGAACTTCTTATTTAAACGGTGAACCAAATCATTCTCTGTTCAGTTTCTATTAGGGGTGGTACAAACTGTTACTTTTTAATAACATTTCCGTTCCGTTCCTGTTTCGCTTACGGAACAGTTCCAAAAACCTGTGACTTTTTAACAGTTCCAACGTTGGAACCTTGACATTCTCGGAATAGCTTGTAACATGCAACGTATAAAAAATTAAAATTATGAAGTGTATATTATTTGTATTTTTTCGTGAATTAATTCTATAATTCAAGTTTAATAATTTAAGGTACCTAATTATTAAAAAAAACAAAATAAATTTGTCGACAATATATTAAAAATATATTTATATTAGAAATCGTGTCCATCGTGATTATAATAAAATTAAGCAAAATCGCAGGATAGTGGACAATATAATTTGATTTATTAAATTAAATGTACGACGTTTCGTCTATAGATTTAGACGTCGTACATTTAATTTAATAAATCAAATTATATTGTCCACTATCCTGCGATTTTGCTTAATTTTATTAAAAATATACTTTTACAGAAAATCAATAGCGAAAAATGGATTTTACCAATAAATAAAAAGCGTTATTTAATAAGGCGCGATGTCGTGTGCGACGCATGTTAATGTGATGGTGTGATACTAAAATCGACTTTACGTACAATGTACGCTAGCCGTAGGTGACAAGCAAAACTGTTGCAGTTTGCAACGTAGGTATAAATGTACAATTGACAACGGTAACGGAGAATGTTTCTTTTATGCAGAAGAACGCCCGTTTTGTTACTCGGAACAGTCGAAGCATTGGAACAGCCCGGAACAGGTATTTTATTAAACTGACAACTGTTCCAATCTGTTCCTCGTTCGAAACTGTTCCAAAATAACTGTTCCTAGTATTTTGTATCATCTCTAGTTTCTATCCGAACGTGGATCCTGGATATAAAATAATCATATCTCCATCCAATTGGATGTTTCTGCCAATCGTTAGCGGAAATAAAATCATAGAATCGTCATAGATATGGTGGATCAAGACAATCAACTGATAGACTTTAGAGGAGAGGAATTGACCGTTACTCTATACGTGAAGAAAGTGTAAGAGAAAGGGAGATGGCAATAGACTAGTCGAATAAATATTATAAAAAGCATGTTAACGAATGAATGAATGAATGAATGAATTGTAAATTATAGACGCCCGACAACTGAGGTCATTAGCGTCTATAACACTAAATGTAAATAAAAACAAAAGCAAAATCAAAAATTGACACACAACAAAGCAAAACAATCACAAGTACAAATAAAATGTGTCATACAATATGTAGTAAGATATAAAGTAAAAAACCATAAAGGCTGTAAAGGGGCCCAAATGTACACAAATAAATAAAATCAAATTAACCGGTCAAGACCGGTTTCTTTTAAAAATCGAAACACCAGATCGACATTGTCAGGATCATTTCCTAAAACAACCGACAGATCACCTGACAATCCGATCTGCTGTCGTGTGTCCCTAAACTGATTCGAGATTCGAAAAATCATTTTTTTGGTTTTTCTCAATTTTGAGCGGTTTTATGAAAAATAAACCATCAACATATATAGATCATTTTAAAGCAGACATTTCAACGGTTAAAATGAGCCCAGATAGAATATTTAAATCGAAAAAAACAGCAATAAAGTTTCCCGTGGAAGATTTTGGTTTTTCTCCCGAAAAATGCAAATATCTTGGAAACTACATGTTTCCTAGATTCCAAAAAAATCATGCTTTTTCAATGCAAAAAAAGTGGCTAGACTTGGGATTCTTTCAAGTGTAGACACCCCTCCTCCCCAGACACGCACACCATTTTTGTATTTATTTTCTTATCTTATTTTGTGTATTTGATTTTTCTAAAATGTTGGTGATATAATTAATCAATAAACGCTCACTAGAGTAATAAAATATATCTGTGTATTATTCTTATAAAAAAGAAGAGTGTGTATTTTTGTACGGCCCGTTCTATCCCTAGACGTCGATACGAGCCAGAAAGGAACAGGTACGTTACAACTTCTTCCGTATTAAAGATAATCAGATTTTAACGAATAGAGCAAGAGCCTCAATTTAATTTATGGGCATTAAATTAACCCTTAAATAGCCCCTAGAATTAGAATTAAAGGGTAGGGACCAGCAGGTATACACTGCGACCAATAAGGTCTATTGTGCTCCCCTAATGTTCCATCAGTTCTTTAGGATTCCCAGACAGTGAATATTATAGTCCAGTATCTTACTTGATATATCTTTAATATCCTTAGATAACATTAAAGCTGATCCAAAAATGTTTATACCTTGTCTGTGTCTTAATTTAATTTATAGGCATTAAATTAACCCTTAAATAGCCCTTAAAGCTCATACTATTATTTATCATAATATTGTATTGACGTTTCCACCATATGTGACCCGCGCCCCCACCATAATAATAATAAATTTATTTTGTGTAACCAAAAGTATAAAACATGTCAAATAAAACAAATAATAGTAACAATACAATATACAATATTACTTGGAACATTGAATAAAATCATTTGTATTGTAAAAGCACTGTTTTATCAAGTAAATTTTAAACTTATTTTTAAATATTTTGCTATCTAGGCATTTAATTTCGTCGGGAACTGCGTTGTAAACATGCAATAATTGAAGAAATATATTTTTTCGCATCATTGTCGTCTTACTGTTAGGTACATGTAGCGTTGGTTTTTTTCTTGTATTATGATTGTGAGCAGTTTCATAACTCTCGAAATATTCGTAATTTTGTTTTACGAAGCAAGCTGCTTCCAATAACTAAATGGATGGTAAAGTTAAAATTTTGTATTTTACAAAATATGGTTTACATGAGACCCTGTGACCAATTTTAGCAATGTTTCTCAAACATTTTTTCTGAAGTCTAAACAACTGTAATAGTTTGGAATTTCCACCCCAAAAAATGATACCGTATCTTAGATTCGAATGTACATATCCATAATATGCCGATAGTGCGGTTTCTTCTGGACAATTCAAAGCTAATTGTCTTATCCGTACGTACTTCCACCGTATTAAAAATAATCAAAGATTTCAATTGACGGAGGAATTTCTTCGAAGTAGCGTAGGATCAAAATAAAGCAATTTTTATTCAATGGTTTTATTAAGTTCGACATGACGTAAGTAAGTATATTTAGGTCAAATTTAATTATTGAAATTTGACCCACTACCCATGCTATGCTCACTTCGTATATTTCCATTAGAATTTCCAATTTAGTTCTTACACGATTCGCGGAAGGCGCAGCGATCAATTTTTAGTGTATTTGCCATATGGCACATACACTATTGGCGTCGGTCGGATGGTGGGACCTAGGGGTCGGACCAAAATTTCTCGACGTTTCATACCCTCCTGAACAGTTTGCCACCATTTTTGAAAATGTTTATGTATATATGTATATGTATATATATATATATATATATATATATATATATATATATATATATATATATATATATATATTTATATATATTTATATATATATGTGTGTACACGATAACTCTCGACAGACTTAATCGATTTAAACGAAATTTGGTACACACATTGGAACCCATTACCGCACGAAGCCTATTTAAAATGGGCCCGATCGGACTATTTTAAGGGTTGTATTTAGGGGTTGAAAAAAGTTTTTGGGCCCAAAAATACCGAAAAAATTCTCAGAATCGTTTCAAAATTGAAATTTAACCCTTTAGTAAAGATTAAAATGTGCTGTTAAAATTTTAATAAAATCGGCCAACAGGGCCGGACTTACAAAAATTTTATGAAAACACTGGTTTGCGGATAGTGATTTACTTACTGAAGGGTGTATTTAATTTGGTACAAAGGTTGCATTGATAATATTATTGAAATTAAGAAAAAAAATATTATTTTAAGGGATGTATTAAGGGGTTAAATTTTTTATTTTGTCCAAAAAAAACTTAAGTTTACATAATAAAGCCACAAGCCCTGCATTAGCAAATACACTATATTGTCGGCAGGGTTTGGCACTGCGACCCGAGTTTTTTATTTATTGTAACCACGGAAACGCATATATTTTTAATTTTAAACAATTTAGTGTTGACGAGCTGTCCAACTCTAAAATTTGTTTATATTAAAAAAATGACTTGTTTCTGTACAATATTATAAACTGTCAAAAATAAATTTATATTTTTAAATAAATATCTTCTAATTTTCAAATAATGTCTTATTAAACACTTGAAAAAGTTGAAATGGTTATTTGGGCACTATATGCTCTGAATCCAACAGGTACGTTTCGTCAATTTTTTATTTTAGACAATTTTTTTTCTAAAATTTGTGTAAAAAGGATCGACACTAGAAATCTGAATTGCTTCTCAAATTAAAGTAAGTTAATGACCGTAACGTTTCATACAGAAATACAAGCAGAAGTTGACAATCCTGATCAAGCCACTACAGTACCACGAACATGATGGCTTAATTGGTAAGATACATATTTTATGTAAACTTTTAGAACATTCTACTAATCATACATTTCATTTAGTCATTGATGGCTACATCAAGCAACAATTTGTGGTAAAATCCACAAACAACTAGAAAGTTAACTGGGCCATTGGTTCCATAACGAATGGACGATACAAAATCAATGTTAGAGTAACAGATTACTTTGATACTTATGATCACTTAACAAAGGGACGTAGAGTATCAGTATGCGGTATAGCAACGTTAGTGGGTAAGTTTAAAAACATTTACTTGAAATTTCTCGATCACGTACCCAAAAAAATCAGTTAAAAAAAGACCAAATAATAAAAAAGAAAAAATTCAAGATTCATGTTAAATTTATATTAGAAATCGTGTCCATCGTGATTATAATAAAATTAAGAAAAATCGCAGGATAAATATATAGACGAAACGTCGTACATTTAATTAAATAAATCCAATATTTTGTCCACTATCCTGCGATTTTTCTTAATTTTATTCATGTTAAAGTTTGAAATTTTTTTCTGAAAATTAAATCTAACGATAACTAAATACTTTTTTTTTTGACAATTGAAAAAAATAATTTCAAAAAATATATATCTTAAGAAAGACTAAGTTTTTTTTCAATTATAAATTTTTTACGCAAGTGATGCTTTTTTTTCAGACAACACGCATTTCATACAAATTGTTTGCAAGAAATTCACATCAATTTGTCTGATTGACGGAGCTTCAATGACTATAATGAGCAAATCATTATACAGGGTGTCTACAAAGCCACTTAATACACTCCTACCACATGTTTCTGAGACCAAAATAAGCCGATTTAAGCAAATTTACCTTCTTACAAAATTGCTTAGCTTGGGCGCTATACGGCCCTGAAGTTACAATTTTAAAACAGTTTTTTGTTATAAATTTAAAACGGCTTGTGCGATTTTGCTAAAATTTGGCACGTTGACATAGTTTTATGGAACAAAAAACCCCATATCAAAATTATGCAATATTAATCCATAGGCGTAGAACTCAGGTTTTTTAATATTTGAACGGTTCAAAATTTCTACGCCTATGGAAGAAAAGGGGTTTAAGTATAAAATTTAGATTCAATAACTTATTTGCTACAAAAACGCTACTCTTAATAAAACTCGATTACTCTCATCATGGTTTTTGAGAAATTTGTATTTTAATAATTCGCAGTAATTTTTACAAAATGAAGTAAAGTTACTAAAACATGAATAGAAATAAATAAATATTTCATAAAAAGTAGTCAAAGTGTCCACCATTTTCACGCATACAAAGATTTATACGACGAAGAAAATTAACTTACTCTTTGCATAACTTCTTCATTATCTCCAGTTTTATTCTTAGAAAAAAGCATGGCCATCTTATTAATTGTTTATTGATCATTTTATTATTAAAATACAAATTTCTCAAAAACCATGAGAGTAATCGAGCCTTATTAAGAGTAGCTTTTTTATAGCAAATAAGTTACTGAATATAAATTTTATACCTAAACCCCTTTTCTTCCATTGGCGTAGAAATTTGAAACGTTCAAACATTAAAAAACCCGAGTTCTACGCCTATGGATCAATATTAATCATAAATTTGATATGGGTTTTTTTTGTTCCATAAAACTATGTAAACGTGCCAAATTTTAGCAAAATCGCACAAGCCGTTTTAAATTTATAACAAAAAAACGATTTTAAAATTGTAGTTTCAGGGCCGTATAGCGCCCAAACTAAGCAATTTTGTAAGAAGGTAAGTTTGCTTAAATCGGCTTATTTTGGTCTCAGAAACATGTGGTAGGAGTGTATTAAGTGTCTTTGAATTGAATTGAATTGTGTTTTAAAGACCACCAACAGCTAAGGTTATTTGGGCCTAGCACCAATTCATATTTTCAATTCATTATTTTTTTTTTTAATAATAAATTGAAAATCCAATTGACACTTTTACCAGCTCTCGGGCTAGAACCCGAGAACTGGGCTTGTAATAGAGGAACCATAGCAACGCCATGTAAACAACAGAAGTGTCTTTGGAGACACCTGTATATACAGGGTGCTGAATCGTTTTGCGGGTAATACGGATTTAAGCCGTAAAATCAAACTTTTGCGATTTTCTGCTCCCCTAATTATTTTAGGAAATCTTCGAATAAAAGTTTTAGAACATAAAATTTTGCATCTAAATCATTAAACAAAATTAATTTTGCATGGTTTGTAACGGCTTCTAGAAATTTGATATGAAAATGTCAAAATTACCTCAAAAACAGATAGCGATAGCCATGGAATTTCAACAATATGATTAGAAATTATTCTAACAGCTAAAATGTCATCATTTTGTAAGTTCCATGGCTATCGCTATCTGTTTTTGAGGTAATTTTGACATTTTCATATCAAATTTCTGATGTTACAAAGCATGCAAAATTAATTTTGTTTAATGATTTAGATGCAAAATTTTATGTTCTAAAACTTTTATTCGAAGATATTTTTCCTAAAATAATTAGGGGAACAGGAAATCGCAAAAGTTTGATTTTACGGGTTAAATCCCTATTACCCGCAAAACGATTCAGCACCCTGTATATACAGTGTGTCCACAGACTCATCCTCAACATGGGGATCTCCGTTGTTATGGGAGATAGAGATTTGGTTAAATGAGACAAAATGTGCAGAATCTCCAGTACTACTACCCTGCGTAGTCAAACTTTCCATATTTTGCTTGGTTCGCGACCGACAGTTGAAAAACGAGATTTACCCATTTTCGTTTTTTGTTTATAACTCGCTTATTAAGTAAGTTAGAAAAAAAATATTTTCACTTTCTTAAGGCCCTTTTTTATGAAGATTTCAAATCTCTTTTCATATTTTTATTTACTTTTATAGTTTTAGAGATACTTGTATTAACTTTGTTTTTTTAAACACACGTCAAAGATGGCCATGACACCATTCGAAAGAGATTTTTTTTCTCTTTAATTTGATATGAGAGTTGATGGATTTATTTTCAAAAATAACAGAGTTATACGTAAAACACTGATTCTTAATAGTAGGCTATGCTAAATTAATTCATAAAACAACAAAAGGCTTAGCAAACAGTTGAAATTCGCGTTGGCTTAGTAAACGGCTGTTTTGTTTTAGCTGTCAAAGTGTAGTTTGTTGCTAATTTGTCAGTTTACTAATAGACCAAGAGGCGGGCGTTAATATATGAAGCTCATTTGTGACAGGATGAAATTTTCAGGGAAGGTAGTATTAATTATGACAAAGAAAAAGCGCTAGGGTTGCCTAGTCAAATCCTGGTGCGACGGCCGGGATAAGCCACTTCCGGTGCAAAATGTCAATTTTTATATGTATATGTATATATGTATAAATTCAAACAGCTCAAAATTACAAAGTGGCCCTTTGTCCAGCATGGTAACCATAGTTTTTAAGAAAATGACATTTCGAAAATTATAAATTGTTAATAACTGCTCGAAATTGGATAAAATATAATAGTTAAATCCTGTATCACGGAAAAGAAAAGTTATACATTTTGTAAAGTAGTATCAGTATATGCAAAAATTTAAATTTTTGATGTGTGTAAAGTCGTTTAAATGGAACGTCGCCAAATGTCATTTGTTATTGCATTTTGAAACTACGTGGTCAATAATTATAGTTTTTTTATTAACATTATCAGCGGTAATGTGTCATGCATCGTTTTTTTTTTTTTATTATTAAAAAAACAGATAGATTATTATGTATTGTTTTTTTTCTTATTGAAAAATTATTAATGTGATATTTTTTAGCACCTTACCTATATTAAAAATGTTAAAAATTCAATTTTCAACAAAAAATATCTCGCATTATTTTCTAATTTAACTAGCATAAAAGAGATACCTTTATTAAAAAAAATATATATAATTTTTATTTCATGATTTTCTTGACTTTTTTTCAAAGCAACTACCTTAAACTACGTTTTGTTTAAAAATGTTTACATAATATTATTGTAAAAAAAAAAATAAATATTTTAATAGCACGTTAATATAAGTATGCTTAGAATAAGTAATTTAATAATAATTCATAAAATGTTATTGCCTTTGTTCGGAACATTTTTGAATAGTTTAATGTATAGTAAACTATATTGAAACTCATGTCGATCACTCACGTATGTAATATAATAAAATTAAAAAACCGGTTGATTTGTGAATCAGAATTGTCAATCATTGGCAATGTTTGCCTTCTTCAGGCCTAAAATTACATAATTCTAATAATGTAATTTTTAACTATTTTGTTGCCTTCTTCAAGCCTAAAATTACATAATTATAATAATGTAATTTTAGGCTTGAAGAAGGCAACAAAATAGTTGCTGAAAAGTTGCCATAATAAAGATTGACAATTCTGACTCACAAATCAATCTTTTATTATAGTAAATTATTATTATTTCCCATTTTTTCATTATAGTTATTTTGGTTTTATATTCGCTTAGTTAACTTTATACCTGCGTCTGATTAAGTTGAATTTCAAGAAAAAATATTAATCGAGGTTCAGTAAAGTCAAATGCTTCAATTAGTTTTTAGTGTCAAACCAAATTTAAAATCACAAACAAAAATCAACCTTTTCTCTCTTTTCGAAACAAACTCCAAACCACCTTTTTTAAAACTTTTATTACAGGTTACTACGACCTTCAAGTAAGTAATTTATACTAATTTATATAAGAGGTGCACGTTGAATTACGTTGAAAAATAAAAATAAGAAATTGCTACCCTAAAATACGTAAATTCTTGGGAAAATTGTCAATACCAGATTCAGGCAATTCCTGCGTAATTATACGGATATGAGTTAGAAACCAAATGCGTTGAAAACATAAAGTTATAAATAACTAGACATACGTATGAATGTTTGCCAAACACAAGGCCGATAACTCATTTCAGAACGGTTACAATATATAAGTATACATATATACATAATGTTATTTGACAGCTTTAAAAATGTCAAAAAAACAAATATAATTTATAAGTTTTCAATGTGTTACCCAAAATTTCCTTAGGCAACCCTATGTATTTCAATACAGCTCTTCGAGATCTACAATATGGCGTCAATTGTATGCTGTCATATAATGACGAAAGATAATTATGAGCTAATGAAATATGTGTATTTTGCACCGGAAGTGAGCTCCTCCCGGCCTTCGCACCAGGATTTGACGAGGCAACCCTAGCACTTATTCTTTGTCATACTAGATTCTACCTTCCCTGAAAATTTCATCCTGTCACAAATGAGCTATATAAATTTACGCCTACCTCTCGACCTATAAGTGATTTATTAAATTTACTTTTGTTATCATGGAACCATTTTGTAACAATGAAAAATAAGCGATTTGCAACAATTGATCGTAAAACAGTAGTTTTGTCTTCTTCACTTATTCGCGTTCACTTGGTAAACGGCTTTTTAAATGATCCATAGTTTATTAAATTTACTCGTAAGCTTCTGTAAATAGACGAATGAGGTTCTGGATACTGGTAGAAGTACATTTCTGCAGCTCTGGTCGAATCTTTGTGACATAGAATGGAACAAGATAACATATCAAATTTTGCATTGTTACAAAATGGTTCCATGATAACAACAAAAGTAAATTTAATAAATCACTTAGTAAACTGACAAATTAGCAACAAACTACACTTTGACAGCTAAAACAAAACAGCCGTTTACTAAGCCAACGCGAATTTCAACTGTTTGCTAAGCCTTCTGTTGTTTTGTGAATTTATTTAGCATAGCCTACTATTAAAAATCAATGTTTTACGTATAACTCTGTTATTTTTGAAAATAAATCCATCAACCCTCATATCAAATTAAAGAGAAAAAAAATCTCTTTCGAATGGTGTCATGGCCATCTTTGACGTGTATTTAAAAAAACAAAGTTAATACAAGTATCTCTAAAACTATAAAAGTAAATAAAAATATGAAAAGAGATTTGAAATCTTCATAAAAAAGGGCCTTAAGAAAGTGAAAATATTTTTTTTCTAACTTACTTAATAAGCGAGTTATAAACAAAAAACGAAAATGGGTAAATCTCGTTTTTCAACTGTCGGTCGCGAACCAAGCAAAATATGGAAAGTTTGACTACGCAGGGTAGTAGTACTGGAGATTCTGCACATTTTGTCTCATTTAATCAAATCTCTATCTCCCATAACAACGGAGATCCCCATGTTGTGGACACACTGTATATTGAGAAATGACGAAAATTAGATTATATTAGAGCTTCGAAGTCATCTAAATAACTTCAACATAATGACCGTACAAACATTTTTTCGATTATTATTTATCATAGAACTAATTATAATATAATAATTATAATATAAGTATATATATATATATATATATATATATATATATATATATGTACGGGCAATAACTTTCGAAAGAGTTAATTGATTTTGACGAAATTTGGTAGGCACGTTGAAATCTATCATCGCACGAAGCCTATTTAAAATGGGCCCAATCGGACTATTTTAAGGGTGGTTTTTAGGGGTTGAAAAATGTTTTTGGGCCCAAAAATGCCGAAAAAATTCTCAGAATCGTTTCAAAATTGAAATTTAACCCTTTAGTAACGATTAAAATGTACTGCTAAAATTTTAATAAAATCGGCTCGACAGGACCGGACTTACAAATTTTATGAAAACACTAGTTTGCGGATAATGCTTTACTTACTGAAGGGTGTATTTAATTTGGTACCGAGGTTGCATTGATAAAAATATTGAAATTAAGAAAAAAAATATTATTTTAAGGGATGTATTAAGGGGTTAAATTTTTTATTTTGTCCTAAAACAAACATAATAAAGACACAATGCCAGTATTAGCAAATACACTATATTGTCGGCAGGTTTTGGCACTGCGACCCGAGTTTTTATTTTTTTAAATTTTGTAATAATTGTAATTTTGTAATTATTATTATTTATCGATGTGATATAATTCAAGTTTAAAAATAAATAAATAAAATAAATTGCACCTCCTTTATAGAAATTAATAAACCAGTCGTTCGAAGAGAGTTTGTTCCCCTCACTTCTTAAATTACTGTCAGTTGTAGTATACTCCAGTAATTTTAGATATTAAAATGACCCACCTGCAGAAAAATTCCCAGTTAGCTGATTTTTTTTATTTACCTTCGTTATGGTGTTTTAAAAAACGTGTAAAAAGTCCCCATCGATATCGTACCGGCGTTGCCAGATATTCGAGGTTCAAGTTCACGATAGACGGTTTTTGGCGAATTTCTTGGTTCCGTTCCATTTTTTGTAAAAAATGGTTATTATCAATCTTGTAGAGGACGAAATTATCTACAACTTTTGTAGAAACATTTTTCGTCTACGATTTATAGATAGATAGATAGATAGATGTCTTTATTTGATTAGTACAAATGTACATAAATAGTGTCAATTGTCAAACAGAAAAAAAATTATAAAAACTCGTTTAATTTGTAGTGAGCTTTAGATAATAAATATTTTTTTAAATTATTCCTAAACTGTTGATTGGAATTTGCAGTTTTGATCTCCGTAGGTATATTATTGTGTATTCGTATCAAACCGTTGCGGACACCCTTGTGAGTCACTGCAAGTGTACAATTAGTAGTTTTTAAATTATTTTTGTATCTTGTAGTGTATTCGTGATTATTTTGATTTTCATTAAACAAAGATGGATAAAATTGTACAAAATTTCCACAATTTAGAATATAAAGATCTATTAGTGTTAGGATGTTGTACTAAATAAATAAATTTTTACAATGCTCTCTAGGTGCCACACCCGCTATGATACGAATACATTTTTTTTGTATTAGAAAAATTTTTTGTGCCCAGACCGAATTGCCCCAAAAGATTATTCCATATTGAATAATAGATTAGAAAAATGCATAGTAGACACTAAGCAAAATATCGGTACTAACATATTTTTTTAAATAAATAAGAACAAATTTAGCTTTATTTAACTTGGGCAAAATGTAGTCAATATGTTGCTTCCAGTCAAGATTATTATCTATGTATATACCGAGGAATTTAACAGATTCTTTATTATATGACAAAGTATCTATGTTTAGTAATTGTGCAATATTAAAGTAATTCCCAAACTTAATAATGTCTGTTTTGGTGTTATTTATTTTAAGACTGTTATTTGTAAACCATTTGCTTAGGTCTTCCATGCAATTTTCCAATCCACTTTTTAAAAGCGCCTGATCTCTTCCCTCACATATGACAGCAGTATCATCAGCAAACAAGAAGATCTTACTGTTAGTAGCCAACGGAAGGTCGTTTATAAATAATATAAATAGCAGAGGTCCTAAAATGCTACCTTGAAGTGCACCTCTCGTATTTGGTTGCCAGTCTGACATACTTTCATTAATACCTGAGTTAGTATTTATTTTAACTTTTACGCTTTGTGTTCTGTCTGTCATATATGAAGACAAGAGATCAAGCGCTTTCCCTCTAACACCATATGTTTCCAGCTTACAAAGTAAAAGATTTTTATCGACACAATAGTTTTTCTTATTAAAGTTTTCGCGGCTTCCTCCCCCTCGATTTTACATAACGGGATTATGCTGTTTCCCGAGGGCCTAACATAATGATTTGTACCATTATTTTAAGTTGAACTTAAAGCTAACGATTAATTATAATTTTATCGAAATTAATGCAGTAGTTCTCTACTTATAAGCAACCAAACATATAAATCGACAGCGCTCAAACAGACAGACAGACAGACAATTTTTTTCGAAAATACGATATTTACACTTGACATCAATTATAAAGACCATTCGTAAAGTAATTTTGTAAAAAAAAATTACAAGGGTTGAGAGAGTGCGGATTAAGCACGAGTATGCATTTGCATCTACCAGGATGCCCTTATATCAGTGATCAATTATGTAATGGAATCCTTAGAAAAGAGAAAACTCAGTGCATGTATTTTCTTTGATTTGAGTCGAGCTTTTGACACTATCAACCACGATTTTTTACTTAATAAGTAAGAGTCATATGGTATTCGTGGAGTTTCTCTTAATTGGCTGAGTTCCTACCTGTCAGCTCGTTCACAAAGCGTGGTGCTTAAAAATGACAGCGGTAGATTTTATTCCGAACCTCTGTTATCAATCTTGACGTTAACAATTTTACCACACTTTTTGCTGATGACACTTCCGTATCATGGTGAAGTTAGCTATGCTATATAGATGGCTTTGTGTTTTAAGTGTGATAAAAAGACTAACAAATATCAAGATATTCTGTATTGCAGCGGAGAGTGCAAACGTCTATGTCATATAGAATGTGCGGATGTCACTCTAGATAAATTTAATTCCATGCGTATAAACAAAACTGCTCAAAAATGGCAATGTAATAATTGTGAAAATAACATTCAACCTGAAATTTGCAACGAGTCAAATTCAAGTTCCAACGTTGAAATATTAAAAATGCCTGGTGATAAAAATAGTGAGTCAGCGACTCTAAAACAAAATTCAAGTGTGGAGGGGAAAATTGAAACCCTTTTAAAAAATCAAAATGAAATGCAAGAAATGATTATTGCTTTAATGCAAAAAATCACGATTATAAGTGAAGCTAACTGTGAATACGTAAAAACTATTAATGAGTTAAAAGCTGAAATTATCGAAATGAAAGCTGACCTAAAAGCTAATCCCACGCCAACTCTCAGAACTGTGGCTGAAATAAAAGAAAAGAATAGTACTGAAATCAAAAATAAAGATCCAGTGAAGAAAGTCATAATAGAAAAAAATGATGAGCTTAAAGTAAATACACCTTGTAGAAATGTGGAAAATATAAAAAAATTTAATAGGGTTTTAAATGATGAACAAAAGGTTACGGATTTATCCGATAATGAAGATGAATCTAATGAGGATGATTGGAAGACAGTTAAAAGAAGGAAAAATAAAAAGAGAGATTTTGTTTTAGGAAGTGGAAAAGAAAGTGATCTGCTGTCTGGAGCTGAAACGCGTACATGGATTTTCCTTGGCAGGGTTCGCCCCAAAACCACTAATGATCAAGTATTAAATTACTTAAAATCGAAGTGTCAAAATCATCAGGATTTCGAGGTGGAAAATATCCCTACTACTGGGAGAAATGCTTGCTTCAGAGTATCAGCAAATGTTCTCTTAAAAGATACTTTGTACAATCCGGACTTTTGGCCGGAGGGCACAATTGTTCGTAGGTTTCAATTTTTTCGAAGAACAACAGGTAACTTTGAAACCACATCTGGAAAATAATATAAATACCTTTGAAATAAAACATAAAAATCATAACAGATGTCAATTCACAATCTTAAATCAAAATATTCAGAGTATGCGAAATAAAGTTGGCGAACTGGAACTTTTCATTAATGATATTAAACCCGATGTATTCTGTATTTCTGAACATTGGCTCAATGAAACCGAAATAAACTATATCCAGCTAAGTGGAATCAAGCTTCTAACATCCTTCTGCAGGGTGAATCATATTCATGGGGGAGTAGCAATATATGGTAAAGACTCTATTAAATATAAAGCTCTAAAGGAAGTCAATGACTTATCTGAGGAAAGAATAATGGAGTGCTGTGCCATAAAGTGCCTGAACTACAATTGTATAGTGGTGTGTATTTATAGAAGTCCGGACAAACGAGTCGATTTCAATCAATTTCTAGATAAATTTGAAAACTTATTATATATTGTGTCTAAATTTAACTCCAAACTATTTATATGTGGAGATTTGAACGTAAATTGGTTTAATACCGCTGACAAAAATTTTAAATTTAATTGAATTGTAAATTATAGACGCCCGACAACTGAGGTCATTAGCGTCTAAAACAAAAAATGTAAATAAAAATAAAAGCAAAATCAAAAATTGACACACAACAAAGCAAAACAATCACAATTAGAAATAAAATGTTTCATACAATACAATGTAGTAAGATATAAAGTAAAAAATCATAAAGGCTGTAAAGGGGCCCAAATGTACACAAATAAACAAAATCAAATAAACCGGTCAAGACCGGTTTCTTTTAAAAATCGAAACAGCAGATCGACATTGTCAGGATCATTTCCTAAAACAACCGACAGATCACCTGACAATCCGATCCGCTGTCGTATGTCCATAAACTGAACACACTCAATTAAAATATGCGAAACGGTAACACGAGTGTCACACGTCTCACAGAGGGGCGGATCCTCACGAGTCATTAAAAAAACATGTGTCAATCTACAGTGGCCAATGCGCAGCCGTGTAAGGACCACTTCCTCCCACCTGGAGGGACGGCAAGATGTGAACCATGGGTAAACTGTAGATTTTAATTTGCTTTCATCGACAGCACTCCATTCATCCTTCCAGAGCTGCTGAACGGCTGAAATCAGAACGCTCTTGAGGTCGTCACCGATAACGCAAAATACACTCTGACCATTATTTGCAGCGTCCTTAGCTGCAGTGTCAGCTAGTTCATTGCCAGCAATTCCCATGTG